>JARDYH010000055.1:0-93543 GCA_029215795.1 Anniella stebbinsi
GAAGTCTAGGGGAAGAATGGGAAGTCTAGGGGAAGAAGGGGAAGTCTAAGGGAAGAAGGGGAAGTCTAGGGGAAGAAGGGGAAGTATAGAGGGAAGGGGAAGTCTAGGGGAAGAAGAGGAAGTCTAGGGGAAGAAGGAGAAGTCTAGGGGAAGAAGGGGAAGTATAGAGGAAAGGGGAAGTCTAGGGGAAGAAGGGGACGTATAGAGGGAAGGGGAAGTCTAGGGGAAGAAGGGGAAATCTAGGGGAAGAAGGGGAAGTCTAGGGGAAGAAGGGGAAGTAGAGAGGGAAGGGGAAGTCTAGGGGAAGTCTAGGGGAAGAAGGGGAAGTATAGAGGGAAGGGAAGTCTATGGGAAGTCTAGGGGAAGAAGGGGAAGTATAGAGGGAAGGGGAAGTCTAGGGGAAGAAGGGGAAGTCTAGGGGAAGAAGGGGAAGTATAGAGGGAAGAGAAAGTCTAGGGGAAGAAGGGGAAGAAGGGAAGGTATAGAGGGAAGGGGAAGTCTACGGGAAGTCTAGGGGAAGAAGGAGAGGTCTAGGGGAAGAAGGGGAAATCTAGGGGAAGAAGAGGAAGTATAGAGGGAAGGGGAAGTCTAGGGGAAAAAGGGGAAGTCTAGGGGAAGAAGGGGAAGTATAGAGGAAAGGGGAAGTCTAGGGGAAGAAGGGGAAATCTAGGAGAAGAAGGGGAACTCTAGGGGAAGAAGGGGAAGTATAGAGGGAAGGGGAAGTCTAGGGGAAGAAGGGGAAATCTAGGGGAAGTCTAGGGAAGAAGGGGAAGTATAGAGGGAAGGGGAAGTGTAGGGGAAGTCTTGGGGAAGAAGGGGAAGTCTAGGGGAAGACGTGGAAGTCTAGGGGAAGAAGGGGAAGTATAGAGGGAAGGGGAAGTCAAGGGGTAGACTAGGGGAAGAAGGGGAAGTATAGAGGGAAGGGGAAGTCTAGGGGAAGTCTAGGAGAAGAAGGGGAAGTCTAGGGGAAATCTAGAGGAAGAAGGGGAAGTATAGAGGGAAGGGGAAGTCTAATGGAAGAAGGGGAAGTATAGAGGGAAGGGGAAGTCTAGGGGAAGTCTAGGGGAAGAAGGGGAAGTCTAGGGGAAGTCTAGGGGAAGAAGGGAAAGTATAGAGGGAAGGGGAAGTCTAGTGGAAGTCTAGGGGAAGAAGGGGAAGTATAGAGGAAAGGTTAAGTCTAGGGGAAGTCTAGGGAAAGAAGGGGCAGTATAGAGGGAAGGGGAAGTCTAGGGGAAGTCTAGGGGAAGAAGGGGAAGTATAGATGGAAGGGGAAGTCTAGGGGAAGTCTAGGGGAAGAAGGGGAAGTCTAGGGGAAGAAGGGGAAGTATAGAGGGAAGGGGAAGTCTAGGGGAAGTCTAGGGGAAGAAGGGGAAGTCTAGGGGAAGAAGGGGAAGTCTAGGGGAAGAAGGGGAAATATAGAGGGAAGGGGAAGTCTAGGGGAAGTCTAGGGGAAGAAGGGGAAGTCTAGGGGAAGTAGGGGAAGTCTAGGGGAAGTCTAGGGGAAGTCTAGGGGAAGAAGGGGAAGTATAGAGGGAAGGGAAGTCTAGGGGAAGTCTAGGGGAAGAAGGAGAAGTATAGAGGGAAGGGGAAGTCTAGGGGAAGAAGGGGAAGTCTAGGGGAAGAAGGGGAAGTCTAGGGGAAGAAGGGGAAGTATAGAGGGAAGAGAAAGTCTAGGGGAAGAAGGGGAAGTATAGAGGGAAGGGGAAGTCTAGGGGAAGTCTAGGGGAATAAGGGGAAGTCTAGGGGAAGAAGGGGAAGTCTAGGGGAAGAAGGGGAAGTCTAGAGGGAAGGGGAAGTCTAGGGGAAGTCTAGGGGAAGAAGGGGAAGTCTAGAGGGAAGGGGAAGTCTAGGGGAAGTCTAGGGGAAGAAGGGGAAGTATAGAGGGAAGGGGAAGTCTAGGGGAAGTCTAAGGGAAGAAGGGGAAGTCTAGGGGAAGAAGGGGAAGTATAGAGGGAAGGGGAAGTCTAGGGGAAGAAGAGGAAGTCTAGGGGAAGAAGGGGAAGTCTAGGGGAAGAAGGGGAAGTATAGAGGGAAGGGGAAGTCTAGGGGAAGAAGGGGAAGTATAGAGGGAAGGGGAAGTCTACAGGAAGTCTAGGGGAAGAAGGGGAAGTCTAGGGGAAGTCTAGGGGAAGCAGGGGAAGTATAGAGGGAAGGGGAAGTCTAATGGAAGAAGGGGAAGTATAGAGGGAAGGGGAAGTATAGGGGAAGAAGGGGATGTCTAGGGGAAGAAGGGGAAGTCTAGGGGAAGAAGGGGAAGTAGAGAGGGAAGGGGAAGTCTAGGGGAAGTCTAGGGGAAGAAGGGGAAGTATAGAGGGAAGGGAAGTCTAGGGGAAGTCTAGGGGAAGAAGGGGAAGTATAGAGGGAAGGGGAAGTCTAGGGGAAGAAGGGGAAGTCTAGGGGAAGAAGGGGAAGTATAGAGGGAAGAGAAAGTCTAGGGGAAGAAGGGGAAGTATAGAGGGAAGGGGAAGTCCAGGGGAAGTCTAGGGGTAGAAGGGGAAGTCTAGGGGAAGAAGGGGAAGAAGGGAAGGTATAGAGGGAAGGGGAAGTCTACGGGAAGTCTAGGGGAAGAAGGGGAAGTCTAGGGGAAGAAGGGGAAATCTAGGGGAAGAAGAGGAAGTATAGAGGGAAGGGGAAGTCTAGGGGAAAAAAGGGAAGTCTAGGGGAAGAAGGGGAAGTCTAGGGGAAGTCTAGGGGAAGAAGGGGAAGTATAGAGGAAAGGGGAAGTCTAGGGGAAGAAGGGGAAATCTAGGAGAAGAAGGGGAACTCTAGGGGAAGAAGGGGAAGTATAGAGGGAAGGGGAAGTCTAGGGGAAGAAGGGGAAATCTAGGGGAAGTCTAGGGAAGAAGGGGAAGTATAGAGGGAAGGGGAAGTGTAGGGGAAGTCTTGGGGAAGAAGGGGAAGTCTAGGGGAGACGTGGAAGTCTAGGGGAAGAAGGGGAAGTATAGAGGGAAGGGGAAGTCAAGGGGTAGACTAGGGGAAGAAGGGGAAGTATAGAGGGAAGGGGAAGTCTAGGGGAAGTCTAGGAGAAGAAGGGGAAGTCTAGGGGAAATCTAGAGGAAGAAGGGGAAGTATAGAGGGAAGGGGAAGTCTAATGGAAGAAGGGGAAGTATAGAGGGAAGGGGAAGTCTAGGGGAAGTCTAGGGGAAGAAGGGGAAGTCTAGGGGAAGTCTAGGGGAAGAAGGGGAAGTATAGAGGGAAGGGGAAGTCTAGCGGAAGTCTAGGGGAAGAAGGGGAATACAGAGGAAAGGGGAAGTCTAGGGGAAGTCTAGGGGAAGAAGGGGCAGTATAGAGGGAAGGGGAAGTCTAGGGGAAGTCTAGGGGAAGAAGGGGAAGTATAGAGGGAAGGGGAAGTCTAGGGGAAGTCTAGGGGAAGAAGGGGAAGTCTAGGGGAAGAAGGGGAAGTATAGAGGGAAGGGGAAGTTTAGGGGAAGTCTAGGGGAAGAAGGGGAAGTCTAGGGGAAGAAGGGGAAGTCTAGGGGAAGAAGGGGAAGTATACAGGGAAGGGGAAGTCTAGGGGAAGTCTAGGGGAAGAAGGGGAAGTCAAGGGGAAATAGGGGAAATCTAGGGGAAGTCTAGGGGAAGAAGGGGAAGTATAGAGGGAAGGGGAAGTCTAGGGGAAGAAGGGGAAGTCTAGGAGAAGAAGGGGAAGTCTAGGGGAAGAAGGGGAAGTATAGAGGGAAGGGGAAGTCTAGGGGAAGTCTAGGGGGAGAAGGGGAAATCTAAGGGAAGAAGGGGAAGTCTAGGGGAAGAAGGGGAAGTCTAGGGAAGAAGGGGAAGTATAGAGGGAAGGGGAAGTCTAGGGGAAGTCTAGGGGAAGAAGGGGAAGTCTAGGGGAAGTCTAGGGGAAGAAGGGGAAGTATAGAGGGAAGGGGAAGTCTAGCGGAAGTCTAGGGGAAGAAGGGGAATACAGAGGAAAGGGGAAGTCTAGGGGAAGTCTAGGGGAAGAAGGGGCAGTATAGAGGGAAGGGGAAGTCTAGGGGAAGTCTAGGGGAAGAAGGGGAAGTATAGAGGGAAGGGGAAGTCTAGGGGAAGTCTAGGGGAAGAAGGGGAAGTCTAGGGGAAGAAGGGGAAGTATAGAGGGAAGGGGAAGTTTAGGGGAAGTCTAGGGGAAGAAGGGGAAGTCTAGGGGAAGAAGGGGAAGTCTAGGGAAGAAGGGGAAGTATACAGGGAAGGGGAAGTCTAGGGGGAAGTCTAGGGGAAGAAGGGGAAGTCAAGGGGAAATAGGGGAAATCTAGGGAAGTCTAGGGGAAGAAGGGGAAGTATAGAGGGAAGGGGAAGTCTAGGGGAAGAAGGGGAAGTCTAGGAGAAGAAGGGGAAGTCTAGGGGAAGAAGGGGAAGTATAGAGGGAAGGGGAAGTCTAGGGGAAGTCTAGGGGGAGAAGGGGAAATCTAAGGGAAGAAGGGGAAGTCTAGGGGAAGAAGGGGAAGTCTAGGGGAAGAAGGGGAAGTATAGAGGGAAGGGGAAGTCTAGGGGAAGTCTAGGGGAAGAAGGGGAAGTATAGAGGGAAGGGAAGTCTAGGGGAAGTCTAGGGGAAGAAAGGGAAGTATAGCGAGAAGGGAAGTCTAGGGGAAGTCTAGGGGAAGAAGGGGAGTATAGAGGAAAGGGGAAGTCTAGGGGAAGTCTAGGGGAAGAAGGGGCTGTATAGAGGGAAGGGGAAGACTAGGGAAGTCTAGGGGAAGAAGGGAAGTATAGAGGGAAGGGGAAGTCTAGGGGAAGTCTAGGGGAAGAAGGGGAAGTCTAGGGAAGAAGGGGAAGTCTAGGGAAGAAGGGGAAGTCTAGAGGGAAGGGAAGTCTAGGGGAAGTCTAGGGGAAGAAGGGGAAGTCTAGGGGAAGAAGAGGAAGTATAGAGGGAAGGGGAAGTCTAGGGGAAAAAGGGGAAGTCTAGGGGAAGAAGGGGAAGTCTAGGGAAGTCTAGGGAAGAAGGGGAAGTATAGAGGAAAGGGGAAGTCTAGGGAAGAAGGGGAAATCTAGGAGAAGAAGGGGAACTCTAGGGGAAGAAGGGGAAGTATAGAGGGAAGGGGAAGTCTAGGGAAGAAGGGGAAATCTAGGGGAAGTCTAGGGAGGAAGGGGAAGTATAGAGGGAAGGGGAAGTGTAGGGGAAGTCTTGGGAAGAAGGGGAAGTCTAGGGGAAGACGTGGAAGTCTAGGGGAAGAAGGGGAAGTATAGAGGGAAGGGGAAGTCAAGGGAAGTCTAGGGGAAGAAGGGGAAGTATAGAGGGAAGGGGAAGTCTAGGGGAAGTCTAAGGGAAGAAGGGGAAGTCTAGGGGAAGAAGGGGAAGTATAGAGGGAAGGGGAAGTCTAGGGGAAGAAGAGGAAGTCTAGGGGAAGAAGGGGAAGTCTAGGGGAAGAAGGGGAAGTATAGAGGGAAGGGGAAGTCTAGGGGAAGAAGGGGAAGTATAGAGGGAAGGGGAAGACTACAGGAAGTCTAGGGGAAGAAGGGAAGTCTAGGGGAAGTCTAGGGGAAGCAGGGAAGTATAGAGGGAAGGGGAAGTCTAATGGAAGAAGGGGAAGTATAGAGGAAAGGGGAAGTATAGGGGAAGAAGGGGATGTCTAGGGAAGAAGGGGAAGTCTAGGGAAGAAGGGGAAGTAGAGAGGGAAGGGGAAGTCTAGGGGAAGTCTAGGGGAAGAAGGGGAAGTATAGAGGGAAGGGGAAGTCTAGGGGAAGAAGGGGAAGTCTAGGGGAAGAAGGGGAAGTCTAGGGGAAGAAGGGGAAGTATAGAGGGAAGAGAAAGTCTAGGGGAAGAAGGGGAAGTATAGAGGGAAGGGGAAGTCCAGGGGAAGTCTAGGGGTAGAAGGGGAAGTCTAGGGAAGAAGGGAAGAAGGGAAGGTATAGAGGGAAGGGGAACTCTACGGGAAGTCTAGGGGAAGACGGGGAAGTCTAGGGGAAGAAGGGGAAGTCTAGGGGAAGAAGAGGAAGTATAGAGGGAAGGGGAAGTCTAGGGGAAAAAGGGGAAGTCTAGGGGAAGAAGGGGAAGTCTAGGGGAAGTCTAGGGGAAGAAGGGGAAGTATAGAGGAAAGGGGATGTCTAGGGGAAGAAGGGGAAATCTAGGAGAAGAAGGGGAACTCTAGGGGAAGAAGGGGAAGTATAGAGGGAAGGGGAAGTCTAGGGGAAGAAGGGGAAATCTAGGGGAAGTCTAGGGAGGAAGGGGAAGTATAGAGGGAAGGGGAAGTGTAGGGGAAGTCTTGGGGAAGAAGGGGAAGTCTAGGGGAAGACGTGGAAGTCTAGGGGAAGAAGGGGAAGTATAGAGGGAAGGGGAAGTCCAGGGAAGTCTAGGGGAAGAAGGGGAAGTATAGAGGGAAGGGGAAGTGTAGGGGAAGAAGGGGAAGTATAGAGGGAAGGGGAAGTCTAGGGGAAGTCTAGGGGAAGAAGGGGAAGTCTAGGGGAAGAAGGGGATGTCTAGGGGAAGAAGGGGAAATAGAGAGGGAAGGGAAGTCTAGGGGAAGTCTAGGGGAAGAAGGGGAAGTATAGAGGGAAGGGAAGTCTAGGGGAAGTCTAGGGGAAGAAGGGAAGTATAGAGGGAAGGGGAAGTCTAGGGGAAGAAGGGGAAGTCTAGGGGAAGAAGGGGAAGTATAGGGGAAGAAGGGGAAGTATAGAGGGAAGAGAAAGTCTAGGGGAAGAAGGGGAAGTATAGAGGCAATGGAAGTCTAGGGGAAGTCTAGGGGAAGAAGGGAAGTCCTAGGGGAAGAATGGGAAGTCTAGGGGAAGAAGGGGAAATCTAAGGGAAGAAGGGGAAGTCTAGGGGAAGAAGGGGAAGTATAGAGGGAAGGGGAAGTCTAGGGAAGAAGAGGAAGTCTAGGGGAAGAAGGAGAAGTCTAGGGGAAGAAGGGGAAGTATAGAGGGAAGGGGAAGTCCAGGGGAAGTCTAGGGTAGAAGGGGAAGTCTAGGGGAAGAAGGGGAAGAAGGGAAGGTATAGAGGGAAGGGGAACTCTACGGGAAGTCTAGGGGAAGACGGGGAAGTCTAGGGAAGAAGGGGAAGTCTAGGGGAAGAAGAGGAAGTATAGAGGGAGGGGAAGTCTAGGGGAAAAAGGGAAGTCTAGGGGAAGAAGGGGAAGTCTAGGGGAAGTCTAGGGGAAGAAGGGGAAGTATAGAGGAAAGGGGATGTCTAGGGGAAGAAGGGGAAATCTAGGAGAAGAAGGGGAACTCTAGGGGAAGAAGGGGAAGTATAGAGGGAAGGGGAAGTCTAGGGGAAGAAGGGGAAAATCTAGGGGAAGTCTAGGGAGGAAGGGGAAGTATAGAGGGAAGGGGAAGTGTAGGGGAAGTCTTGGGGAAGAAGGGGAAGTCTAGGGGAAGACGTGGAAGTCTAGGGGAAGAAGGGGAAGTATAGAGGGAAGGGGAAGTCCAGGGAAGTCTAGGGGAAGAAGGGGAAGTATAGAGGGAAGGGGAAGTGTAGGGGAAGAAGGGGAAGTATAGAGGGAAGGGGAAGTCTAGGGGAAGTCTAGGGGAAGAAGGGGAAGTCTAGGGAAGAAGGGGATGTCTAGGGGAAGAAGGGGAAATAGAGAGGGAAGGGGAAGTCTAGGGGAAGTCTAGGGGAAGAAGGGGAAGTATAGAGGGAAGGGAAGTCTAGGGGAAGTCTAGGGGAAGAAGGGGAAGTATAGAGGGAAGGGGAAGTCTAGGGGAAGAAGGGAAGTCTAGGGGAAGAAGGGGAAGTATAGGGGAAGAAGGGGAAGTATAGAGGGAAGAGAAAGTCTAGGGGAAGAAGGGGAAGTATAGAGGCAATGGGAAGTCTAGGGGAAGTCTAGGGGAAGAAGGGGAAGTCTAGGGGAAGAATGGGAAGTCTAGGGGAAGAAGGGGAAATCTAAGGGAAGAAGGGGAAGTCTAGGGGAAGAAGGGGAAGTATAGAGGGAAGGGGAAGTCTAGGGGGAAGAAGAGGAAGTCTAGGGGAAGAAGGAGAAGTCTAGGGAAGAAGGGGAAGTATAGAGGAAAGGGGAAGTCTAGGGGAAGAAGGGGACGTATAGAGGGAAGGGGAAGTCTAGGGGAAGAAGGGGAAGTCTAGGGGAAGAAGGGGAAGTCTAGGGGAAGAAGGGGAAGTAGAGAGGGAAGGGGAAGTCTAGGGGAAGTCTAGGGAAGAAGGGGAAGTATAGAGGGAAGGGAAGTCTATGGGATAGTTGCTAGGGGAAGAAGGGGAGTATAGAGGGGAAGGGGAAGTCTAGGGGAAGAAGGGGAGTCTAGGGAAGAAGGGGAAGTATAGAGGGAAGAGAAAGTCTAGGGGAAGAAGGGGAAGTATAGAGGGAAGGGGAAGTCCAGGGGAAGTCTAGGGGTAGAAGGGGAAGTCTAGGGGAAGAAGGGGAAGAAGGGAAGGTTGATAGAGGGAAGGGGAAGTCTACGGGAAGTCTAGGGGAAGAAGGAGAGGTCTAGGGGAAGAAGGGGAAATCTAGGGAAGAAGAGGAAGTATAGAGGGAAGGGGAAGTCTAGGGGAAAAAGGGGAAGTCTAGGGGAAGAAGGGGAAGTATAGAGGAAAGGGGAAGTCTAGGGAAGAAGGGGAAATCTAGGAGAAGAAGGGGAACTCTAGGGGAAGAAGGGGAAGTATAGAGGGAAGGGGAAGTCTAGGGGAAGAAGGGGAAATCTAGGGGAAGTCTAGGGAAGAAGGGGAAGTATAGAGGGAAGGGAAGTGTAGGGAAGTCTTGGGGAAGAAGGGGAAGTCTAGGGGAAGACGTGGAAGTCTAGGGGAAGAAGGGGAAGTATAGAGGGAAGGGGAAGTCAAGGGGTAGACTAGGGGAAGAAGGGGAAGTATAGAGGGAAGGGGAAGTCTAGGGAAGTCTAGGAGAAGAAGGGGAAGTCTAGGGGAAATCTAGAGGAAGAAGGGGAAGTATAGAGGGAAGGGAAGTCTAATGGAAGAAGGGAAGTATAGAGGGAAGGGAAGTCTAGGGGAAGTCTAGGGAAGAAGGGGAAGTCTAGGGGAAGTCTAGGGGAAGAAGGGAAAGTATAGAGGGAAGGGGAAGTCTAGTGGAAGTCTAGGGGAAGAAGGGGAAGTATAGAGGAAAGGTTAAGTCTAGGGGAAGTCTAGGGAAGAAGGGCAGTATAGAGGGAAGGGGAAGTCTAGGGAAGTCTAGGGAAGAAGGGGAAGTATAGAGGGAAGGGGAAGTCTAGGGAAGTCTAGGGGAAGAAGGGGAAGTCTAGGGGAAGAAGGGGAAGTATAGAGGGAAGGGGAAGTCTAGGGGAAGTCTAGGGGAAGAAGGGAAGTCTAGGGGAAGAAGGGGAAGTCTAGGGGAAGAAGGGGAAGTATAGAGGGAAGGGGAAGTCTAGGGGAAATCTAGGGGAAGAAGGGGAAGTCTAGGGGAAGTAGGGGAAGTCTAGGGGAAGTCTAGGGGAAGAAGGGGAAGTATAGAGGGAAGGGGAAGTCTAGGGAAGAAGGGGAAGTCTAGGAGAAGAAGGGGAAGTCTAGGGGAAGAAGGGGAAGTATAGAGGGAAGGGGAAGTCTAGGGGAAGTCTAGGGGGAGAAGGGGAAATCTAAGGGAAGAAGGGGAAGTCTAGGGGAAGAAGGGGAAGTCTAGGGAAGAAGGGGAACTATAGAGGGAAGGGGAAGTCTAGGGGAAGTCTAGGGGAAGAAGGGGAAGTATAGGAGGGAAGGGGAAGTCTAGGGGAAGTCTAGGGGAAGAAGGGGAAGTATAGCGAGAAGGGGAAGTCTAGGGGAAGTCTAGGGGAAGAAGGGGAAGTATAGAGGAAAGGGAAGTCTAGGGAAGTCTAGGGGAAGAAGGGGCAGTATAGAGGGAAGGGGAAGACTAGGGGAAGTCTAGGGGAAGAAGGGGAAGTATAGAGGGAAGGGAAGTCTAGGGGAAGTCTAGGGGAAGAAGGGGAAGTCTAGGGAAGAAGGGGAAGTCTAGGGGAAGAAGGGGAAGTCTAGAGGGAAGGGGAAGTCTAGGGGAAGTCTAGGGGAAGAAGGGGAAGTCTAGAGGGAAGGGGAAGTCTAGGGGAAGTCTAGGGGAAGAAGGGGAAGTATAGAGGAAGGGGAAGTCTAGGGGAAGTCTAAGGGAAGAAGGGGAAGTCTAGGGAAGAAGGGGAAGTATAGAGGGAAGGGGAAGTCTAGGGAAGAAGAGGAAGTCTAGGGGAAGAAGGGGAAGTCTAGGGGAAGAAGGGGAAGTATAGAGGGAAGGGCAAGTCTAGGGGAAGAAGGGGAAGTATAGAGGAAGGGGAAGACTACAGGAAGTCTAGGGAAGAAGGGGAAGTCTAGGGGAAGTCTAGGGAAGCAGGGGAAGTATAGAGGGAAGGGGAAGTCTAATGGAAGAAGGGGAAGTATAGAGGGAGGGGGAAGTCTAGGGGAAGAAGGGATGTCTAGGGGAAGAAGGGGAAGTCTAGGGGAAGAAGGGGAAGTAGAGAGGGAAGGGGAAGTCTAGGGAAGTCTAGGGGAAGAAGGGGAAGTATAGAGGGAAGGGGAAGTCTAGGGAAGAAGGGAAGTCTAGGGAAGAAGGGGAAGTCTAGGGGAAGAAGGGGAAGTATAGAGGGAAGAGAAAGTCTAGGGGAAGAAGGGGAAGTATAGAGGGAAGGGGAAGTCCAGGGGAAGTCTAGGGGTAGAAGGGGAAGTCTAGGGGAAGAAGGGGAAGAAGGGAAGGTATAGAGGGAAGGGGACGTCTACGGGAAGTCTAGGGGAAGAAGGGGAAGTCTAAGGGAAGAAGGGGAAGTCTATGGGAAGAAGGGGAAGTATAGAGGGAAGGGGAAGTCTAGGGGAAGAAGAGGTAGTCTAGGGGGAAGAAGGAGAAGTCTAGGGGAAGAAGGGGAAGTATAGAGGAAAGGGGAAGTCTAGGGGAAGAAGGGGACGTATAGAGGGAAGGGGAAGTCTAGGGGAAGTCTAGGGGAAGAAGGGGAAGTCTAGGGGAAGTCTAGGGGAAGCAGGGGAAGTATAGAGGGAAGGGGAAGTCTAATGGAAGAAGGGGAAGTATAGAGGGAAGGGGAAGTCTAGGGGAAGTCTAGGGGAAGAAGGGGAAGTCTAGGGGAAGTCTAGGGGAAGAAGGGAAGGTATAGAGGGAAGGGGAAGTCTACGGGAAGTCTAGGGGAAGAAGGGGAAGTCTAGGGGAAGAAGGGGAAGTCTAGGGGAAGAAGAGGAAGTATAGAGGGAAGGGGAAGTCTAGGGGAAAAAGGGGAAGTCTAGTGGAAGAAGGGGAAGTCTAGGGGAAGTCTAGGGGAAGAAGGGGAAGTATAGAGGGAAGGGGAAGTCTAGGGGAAGAAGGGGAAGTATAGAGGGAAGGGGAAGTCTAGGGGAAGTCTAGGGGAAGAAGGGGAAGTATAGAGGGAAGGGGAAGTCTAGGGGAAGAAGGGGAAGTATAGAGGGAAGGGGAAGTCTAGGGGAAGTCTAGGGGAAGAAGGGGAAGTATAGAGGGAAGGGGAAGTCTAGGGGAAGTCTAGGGGAAGAAGGGGAAGTATAGAGGGAAGGGAAGACTAGGGGAAGTCTAGGGGAAGAAGGGGAAGTATAGAGGGAAGGGGAAGTCTAGGGGAAGAAGGGGAAGTCTAGGGGAAGAAGGGGAAGTCTAGGGGAAGAAGGGGAAGTCTAGGGGAAGAAGGGGAAGTAGAATGGGAAGGGGAAGTCTAGGGGAAGTCAAGGGGAAGAAGGGGAAGTATAGAGGGAAGGGAAGTCTAGGGGAAGTCTAGGGGAAGATGGGGAAGTATAGAGGGAAGGGGAAGTCTAGGGGAAGATGGGGAAGTCTAGGGGAAGAAGGGGAAGTCTAGGGGAAGAAGGGGAAGTATAGAGGGAAGAGAAAGTCTAGGGGAAGAAGGTGAAGTATAGAGGCAAGGGGAAGTCTAGGGGAAGTCTAGGGGAACAAGGGGAAGTCTAGGGGAAGAAGGGGAATTGTAGGGGAAGAAGGGGAAGTCTAGGGGAAGAAGGGGAAGTATAGAGGGAAGGGGAAGTCCAGGGGAAGAAGAGGAAGTCTAGGGGAAGAAGGGGAAGTCTAGGGGAAGAAGGGGAAGTATAGAGGGAAGGGGAAGTCTAGGGGAAGAAGGGGAAGTATAGAAGGAAGGGGAAGTCTAGGGGAAGTCTAGGGGAAGAAGGGGAAGTCTAGGGGAAGTCTAGGGGAAGCAGGGGAAGTATAGAGGGAAGGGGAAGTCTAATGGAATAAGGGGAAGTATAGAGGGAAGGGGAAGTCTAGGGGAAGTCTAGGGGAAGAAGGGGAAGTCTAGGAGAAGTCTAGGGGAAGAAGGGGAAGTATAGCGGGAAGGGGAAGTCTAGGGGAAGTCTAGGGGAAGAAGGGGAAGTATAGAGGGAAGGGGAAGTATAGGGGAAGAAGGGGAAGTCTAAGGGAAGAAGGGGAAATCTAGGGGAAGAAGGGGAAGTCTAGGGGAAGAAGGGGAAGTATAGAGGGAAGAGAAAGTCTAGGGGAAGAAGGTGAAGTATAGAGGCAAGGGGAAGTCTAGGGGAAGTCTAGGGGAACAAGGGGAAGTCTAGGGGAAGAAGGGGAAGTCTAGGGGAAGAAGGGGAAGTCTAGGGGAAGAAGGGGAAGTATAGAGGGAAGGGGAAGTCCAGGGGAAGAAGAGGAAGTCTAGGGGAAGAAGGGGAGGTCTAGGGGAAGAAGGGGAAGTATAGAGGGAAGGGGAAGTCTAGGGGAAGAAGGGGAAGTATAGAAGGAAGGGGAAGTCTAGGGGAAGTCTAGGGGAAGAAGGGGAAGTCTAGGGGAAGTCTAGGGGAAGCAGGGGAAGTATAGAGGGAAGGGGAAGTCTAATGGAATAAGGGGAAGTATAGAGGGAAGGGGAAGTCTATGGGAAGTCTAGGGGAAGAAGGGGAAGTCTAGGGGAAGTCTAGGGGAAGAAGGGAAAGTATAGAGGGAAGGGGAAGTCTACGGGAAGTCTAGGGGAAGAAGGGGAAGTCTAGGGGAAGAAGGGGAAGTCTAGGAGAAGTCTAGGGGAAGAAGGGGAAGTATAGCGGGAAGGGGAAGTCTAGGGGAAGTCTAGGGGAAGAAGGGGAAGTATAGAGGGAAGGGGAAGTATAGGGGAAGAAGGGGAAGTCTAAGGGAAGAAGGGGAAATCTAGGGGAAGAAGGGGAAGTATAGAGGGAAGGGGAAGTCTAGGGGAAGTCTAGGGGAAGAAGGGGAAGTATAGAGGGAAGGGGAAGTATAGGGGAAGAAGGGGAATTCTAAGGGAAGAAGGGGAAGTCTACGGGAAGAAGGGGAAGTATAGAGGGAAGGGGAAGTCTAGGGGAAGAAGAGGAAGTCTAGGGGAAGAAGGGGAAGTCTAGGGGAAGAAGGGGAAGTATAGAGGGAAGGGGAAGTCTAGGGAAAGAAGGGGAAGTATAGAGGGAAGGGGAAGTCTAGGGGAAGTCTAGGGGAAGAAGGGGAAGTCTAGGGGAAGTCTAGGGGAAGAAGGGGAAGTATAGAGGGAAGGGGAAGTATAGGGGAAGAAGGGGAAGTCTAAGGGAAGAAGGGGAAGTCTAGGGGAAGAAGGGGAAGTATAGAGGGAAGGGGAAGTCTAGGGGAAGAAGGGGAAGTATAGAGGGAAGGGGAAGTCTAGGGGAAGTCTAGGGGAAGAAGGGGAAGTCTAGGGGAAGTCTAGGGGAAGCAGGGGAAGTATAGAGGGAAGGGGAAGTCTAATGGAAGAAGGGGAAGTATAGAGGGAAGGGGAAGTCTAGGGGAAGAAGGGGAAGTCTAGGGGAAGAAGGGGAAGTCTAGGGGAAGAAGGGGAAGTAGAGAGGGAAGGGGAAGTCTAGGGGAAGTCTAGGGGAAGAAGGGGAAGTATAGAGGGAAGGGAAGTCTAGAGGAAGTTAAGGGGAAGAAGGAGAAGTCTAGGGGAAGTCTAGGGGAAGCAGGGGAAGTATAGAGGGAAGGGGAAGTCTAATGGAAGAAGGGGAAGTATAGAGGGAAGGGGAAGTCTAGGGGAAGTCTAGGGGAAGAAGGGGAAGTCTAGGGGAAGTCTAGGGGAAGAAGGGAAAGTATAGAGGGAAGGGGAAGTCTACGGGAAGTCTAGGGGAAGAAGGGGAAGTCTAGGGGAAGAAGGGGAAGTCTAGGAGAAGTCTAGGGGAAGAAGGGGAAGTATAGATGGAAGGGGAAGTCTAGGGGAAGAAGGGGAAGTCTAGGGGAAGAAGGAAAAGTATAGCGGGAAGGGGAAGTCTAGGGGAAGTCTAGGGGAAGAAGGGGAAGTATAGAGGGAAGGGGAAGTATAGGGGAAGAAGGGGAAGTCTAAGGGAAGAAGGGGAAGTCTAGGGGAAGAAGGGGAAGTATAGAGGGAAGGGGAAGTCTAGGGGAAGAAGAGGAAGTCTAGGGGAAGAAGGGGAAGTCTAGGGGAAGAAGGGGAAGTATAGAGGGAAGGGGAAGTCTAGGGGAAGAAGGGGAAGTATAGAGGGAAGGGGAAGTCTACGGGAAGTCTATGGGAAGAAGAGGAAGTCTAGGGGAAGTCTAGGGGAAGCAGGGGAAGTATAGAGGGAAGGGGAAGTCTAATGGAAGAAGGGGAAGTATAGAGGGAAAGGGGAAGTCTAGGGGAAGAAGGGGAAGTCTAGGGGAAGAAGGGGAAGTCTAGAGGGAAGGGGAAGTCTAGGGGAAGTCTAGGGGAAGAAGGGGAAGTCTAGAGGGAAGGGGAAGTCTAGGGGAAGTCTAGGGGAAGAAGGGGAAGTATAGAGGGAAGGGGAAGTCTAGGGGAAGTCTAAGGGAAGAAGGGGAAGTCTAGGGGAAGAAGGGGAAGTATAGAGGGAAGGGGAAGTCTAGGGGAAGAAGAGGAAGTCTAGGGGAAGAAGGGGAAGTCTAGGGGAAGAAGGGGAAGTATAGAGGGAAGGGGAAGTCTAGGGGAAGAAGGGGAAGTATAGCGGGAAGGGGAAGTCTAGGGGAAGTCTAGGGGAAGAAGGGGAAGTATAGAGGGAAGGGGAAGTATAGGGGAAGAAGGGGAAGTCTAAGGGAAGAAGGGGAAATCTAGGGGAAGAAGGGGAAGTATAGAGGGAAGGGGAAGACTAGGGGAAGTCTAGGGGAAGAAGGGGAAGTATAGAGGGAAGGGGAAGTATAGGGGAAGAAGGGGAATTCTAAGGGAAGAAGGGGAAGTCTACGGGAAGAAGGGGAAGTATAGAGGGAAGGGGAAGTCTAGGGGAAGAAGAGGAAGTCTAGGGGAAGAAGGGGAAGTCTAGGGGAAGAAGGGGAAGTATAGAGGGAAGGGGAAGTCTAGGGAAAGAAGGGGAAGTATAGAGGGAAGGGGAAGTCTAGGGGAAGTCTAGGGGAAGAAGGGGAAGTCTAGGGGAAGTCTAGGGGAAGAAGGGGAAGTATAGAGGGAAGGGGAAGTATAGGGGAAGAAGGGGAAGTCTAAGGGAAGAAGGGGAAGTCTAGGGGAAGAAGGGGAAGTATAGAGGGAAGGGGAAGTCTAGGGGAAGAAGAGGAAGTCTAGGGGAAGAAGGGGAAGTTTAGGGGAAGAAGGGGAAGTATAGAGGGAAGGGGAAGTCTAGGGGAAGAAGGGGAAGTATAGAGGGAAGGGGAAGTCTAGGGGAAGTCTAGGGGAAGAAGGGGAAGTCTAGGGGAAGTCTAGGGGAAGCAGGGGAAGTATAGAGGGAAGGGGAAGTCTAATGGAAGAAGGGGAAGTATAGAGGGAAGGGGAAGTCTAGGGGAAGAAGGGGAAGTCTAGGGGAAGAAGGGGAAGTCTAGGGGAAGAAGGGGAAGTAGAGAGGGAAGGGGAAGTCTAGGGGAAGTCTAGGGGAAGAAGGGGAAGTATAGAGGGAAGGGAAGTCTAGAGGAAGTTAAGGGGAAGAAGGAGAAGTCTAGGGGAAGTCTAGGGGAAGCAGGGGAAGTATAGAGGGAAGGGGAAGTCTAATGGAAGAAGGGGAAGTATAGAGGGAAGGGGAAGTCTAGGGGAAGTCTAGGGGAAGAAGGGGAAGTATAGAGGGAAGGGGAAGTCTAGGGGAAGTCTAGGGGAAGAAGGGGAAGTATAGAGGGAAGGGAAGACTAGGGGAAGTCTAGGGGAAGAAGGGGAAGTATAGAGGGAAGGGGAAGTCTAGGGGAAGAAGGGGAAGTCTAGGGGAAGAAGGGGAAGTCTAGGGGAGGAAGGGGAAGTCTAGGGGAAGAAGGGGAAGTAGAATGGGAAGGGGAAGTCTAGGGGAAGTCAAGGGGAAGAAGGGGAAGTATAGAGGGAAGGGAAGTCTAGGGGAAGTCTAGGGGAAGATGGGGAAGTATAGAGGGAAGGGGAAGTCTAGGGGAAGATGGGGAAGTCTAGGGGAAGAAGGGGAAGTCTAGGGGAAGAAGGGGAAGTATAGAGGGAAGAGAAAGTCTAGGGGAAGAAGGTGAAGTATAGAGGCAAGGGGAAGTCTAGGGGAAGTCTAGGGGAACAAGGGGAAGTCTAGGGGAAGAAGGGGAATTCTAGGGGAAGAAGGGGAAGTCTAGGGGAAGAAGGGGAAGTATAGAGGGAAGGGGAAGTCCAGGGGAAGAAGAGGAAGTCTAGGGGAAGAAGGGGAAGTCTAGGGGAAGAAGGGGAAGTATAGAGGGAAGGGGAAGTCTAGGGGAAGAAGGGGAAGTATAGAAGGAAGGGGAAGTCTAGGGGAAGTCTAGGGGAAGAAGGGGAAGTCTAGGGGAAGTCTAGGGGAAGCAGGGGAAGTATAGAGGGAAGGGGAAGTCTAATGGAATAAGGGGAAGTATAGAGGGAAGGGGAAGTCTAGGGGAAGTCTAGGGGAAGAAGGGGAAGTCTAGGAGAAGTCTAGGGGAAGAAGGGGAAGTATAGCGGGAAGGGGAAGTCTAGGGGAAGTCTAGGGGAAGAAGGGGAAGTATAGAGGGAAGGGGAAGTATAGGGGAAGAAGGGGAAGTCTAAGGGAAGAAGGGGAAATCTAGGGGAAGAAGGGGAAGTCTAGGGGAAGAAGGGGAAGTATAGAGGGAAGAGAAAGTCTAGGGGAAGAAGGTGAAGTATAGAGGCAAGGGGAAGTCTAGGGGAAGTCTAGGGGAAGAAGGGGAAGTCTAGGGGAAGAAGGGGAAGTCTAGGGGAAGAAGGGGAAGTCTAGGGGAAGAAGGGGAAGTATAGAGGGAAGGGGAAGTCCAGGGGAAGAAGAGGAAGTCTAGGGGAAGAAGGGGAGGTCTAGGGGAAGAAGGGGAAGTATAGAGGGAAGGGGAAGTCTAGGGGAAGAAGGGGAAGTATAGAAGGAAGGGGAAGTCTAGGGGAAGTCTAGGGGAAGAAGGGGAAGTCTAGGGGAAGTCTAGGGGAAGCAGGGGAAGTATAGAGGGAAGGGGAAGTCTAATGGAATAAGGGGAAGTATAGAGGGAAGGGGAAGTCTAGGGGAAGTCTAGGGGAAGAAGGGGAAGTCTAGGGGAAGTCTAGGGGAAGAAGGGAAAGTATAGAGGGAAGGGGAAGTCTACGGGAAGTCTAGGGGAAGAAGGGGAAGTCTAGGGGAAGAAGGGGAAGTCTAGGAGAAGTCTAGGGGAAGAAGGGGAAGTATAGCGGGAAGGGGAAGTCTAGGGGAAGTCTAGGGGAAGAAGGGGAAGTATAGAGGGAAGGGGAAGTATAGGGGAAGAAGGGGAAGTCTAAGGGAAGAAGGGGAAATCTAGGGGAAGAAGGGGAAGTATAGAGGGAAGGGGAAGTCTAGGGGAAGTCTAGGGGAAGAAGGGGAAGTATAGAGGGAAGGGGAAGTATAGGGGAAGAAGGTGAATTCTAAGGGAAGAAGGGGAAGTCTACGGGAAGAAGGGGAAGTATAGAGGGAAGGGGAAGTCTAGGGGAAGAAGAGGAAGTCTAGGGGAAGAAGGGGAAGTCTAGGGGAAGAAGGGGAAGTATAGAGGGAAGGGGAAGTCTAGGGAAAGAAGGGGAAGTATAGAGGGAAGGGGAAGTCTAGGGGAAGTCTAGGGGAAGAAGGGGAAGTCTAGGGGAAGTCTAGGGGAAGAAGGGGAAGTATAGAGGGAAGGGGAAGTATAGGGGAAGAAGGGGAAGTCTAAGGGAAGAAGGGGAAGTCTAGGGGAAGAAGGGGAAGTATAGAGGGAAGGGGAAGTCTAGGGGAAGAAGAGGAAGTCTAGGGGAAGAAGGGGAAGTTTAGGGGAAGAAGGGGAAGTATAGAGGGAAGGGGAAGTCTAGGGGAAGAAGGGGAAGTATAGAGGGAAGGGGAAGTCTAGGGGAAGTCTAGGGGAAGAAGGGGAAGTCTAGGGGAAGTCTAGGGGAAGCAGGGGAAGTATAGAGGGAAGGGGAAGTCTAATGGAAGAAGGGGAAGTATAGAGGGAAGGGGAAGTCTAGGGGAAGAAGGGGAAGTCTAGGGGAAGAAGGGGAAGTCTAGGGGAAGAAGGGGAAGTAGAGAGGGAAGGGGAAGTCTAGGGGAAGTCTAGGGGAAGAAGGGGAAGTATAGAGGGAAGGGAAGTCTAGAGGAAGTTAAGGGGAAGAAGGAGAAGTCTAGGGGAAGTCTAGGGGAAGCAGGGGAAGTATAGAGGGAAGGGGAAGTCTAATGGAAGAAGGGGAAGTATAGAGGGAAGGGGAAGTCTAGGGGAAGTCTAGGGGAAGAAGGGGAAGTCTAGGGGAAGTCTAGGGGAAGAAGGGAAAGTATAGAGGGAAGGGGAAGTCTACGGGAAGTCTAGGGGAAGAAGGGGAAGTCTAGGGGAAGAAGGGGAAGTCTAGGAGAAGTCTAGGGGAAGAAGGGGAAGTATAGATGGAAGGGGAAGTCTAGGGGAAGAAGGGGAAGTATAGATGGAAGGGGAAGTCTAGGGGAAGAAGGGGAAATCTAGGGGAAGAAGGAAAAGTATAGCGGGAAGGGGAAGTCTAGGGGAAGTCTAGGGGAAGAAGGGGAAGTATAGAGGGAAGGGGAAGTATAGGGGAAGAAGGGGAAGTCTAAGGGAAGAAGGGGAAGTCTAGGGGAAGAAGGGGAAGTATAGAGGGAAGGGGAAGTCTAGGGGAAGAAGAGGAAGTCTAGGGGAAGAAGGGGAAGTCTAGGGGAAGAAGGGGAGGTATAGAGGGAAGGGGAAGTCTAGGGGAAGAAGGGGAAGTATAGAGGGAAGGGGAAGTCTACGGGAAGTCTATGGGAAGAAGAGGAAATCTAGGGGAAGTCTAGGGGAAGCAGGGGAAGTATAGAGGGAAGGGGAAGTCTAATGGAAGAAGGGGAAGTATAGAGGGAAAGGGGAAGTCTAGGGGAAGAAGGGGAAGTCTAGGGGAAGAAGGGGAAGTCTAGAGGGAAGGGGAAGTCTAGGGGAAGTCTAGGGGAAGAAGGGGAAGTCTAGAGGGAAGGGGAAGTCTAGGGGAAGTCTAGGGGAAGAAGGGGAAGTATAGAGGGAAGGGGAAGTCTAGGGGAAGTCTAAGGGAAGAAGGGGAAGTCTAGGGGAAGAAGGGGAAGTATAGAGGGAAGGGGAAGTCTAGGGGAAGAAGAGGAAGTCTAGGGGAAGAAGGGGAAGTCTAGGGGAAGAAGGGGAAGTATAGAGGGAAGGGGAAGTCTAGGGGAAGAAGGGGAAGTATAGCGGGAAGGGGAAGTCTAGGGGAAGTCTAGGGGAAGAAGGGGAAGTATAGAGGGAAGGGGAAGTATAGGGGAAGAAGGGGAAGTCTAAGGGAAGAAGGGGAAATCTAGGGGAAGAAGGGGAAGTATAGAGGGAAGGGGAAGACTAGGGGAAGTCTAGGGGAAGAAGGGGAAGTATAGAGGGAAGGGGAAGTATAGGGGAAGAAGGGGAATTCTAAGGGAAGAAGGGGAAGTCTACGGGAAGAAGGGGAAGTATAGAGGGAAGGGGAAGTCTAGGGGAAGAAGAGGAAGTCTAGGGGAAGAAGGGGAAGTCTAGGGGAAGAAGGGGAAGTATAGAGGGAAGGGGAAGTCTAGGGAAAGAAGGGGAAGTATAGAGGGAAGGGGAAGTCTAGGGGAAGTCTAGGGGAAGAAGGGGAAGTCTAGGGGAAGTCTAGGGGAAGAAGGGGAAGTATAGAGGGAAGGGGAAGTATAGGGGAAGAAGGGGAAGTCTAAGGGAAGAAGGGGAAGTCTAGGGGAAGAAGGGGAAGTATAGAGGGAAGGGGAAGTCTAGGGGAAGAAGAGGAAGTCTAGGGGAAGAAGGGGAAGTTTAGGGGAAGAAGGGGAAGTATAGAGGGAAGGGGAAGTCTAGGGGAAGAAGGGGAAGTATAGAGGGAAGGGGAAGTCTAGGGGAAGTCTAGGGGAAGAAGGGGAAGTCTAGGGGAAGTCTAGGGGAAGCAGGGGAAGTATAGAGGGAAGGGGAAGTCTAATGGAAGAAGGGGAAGTATAGAGGGAAGGGGAAGTCTAGGGGAAGAAGGGGAAGTCTAGGGGAAGAAGGGGAAGTCTAGGGGAAGAAGGGGAAGTAGAGAGGGAAGGGGAAGTCTAGGGGAAGTCTAGGGGAAGAAGGGGAAGTATAGAGGGAAGGGAAGTCTAGAGGAAGTTAAGGGGAAGAAGGAGAAGTCTAGGGGAAGTCTAGGGGAAGCAGGGGAAGTATAGAGGGAAGGGGAAGTCTAATGGAAGAAGGGGAAGTATAGAGGGAAGGGGAAGTCTAGGGGAAGTCTAGGGGAAGAAGGGGAAGTCTAGGGGAAGTCTAGGGGAAGAAGGGAAAGTATAGAGGGAAGGGGAAGTCTACGGGAAGTCTAGGGGAAGAAGGGGAAGTCTAGGGGAAGAAGGGGAAGTCTAGGAGAAGTCTAGGGGAAGAAGGGGAAGTATAGATGGAAGGGGAAGTCTAGGGGAAGAAGGGGAAGTATAGATGGAAGGGGAAGTCTAGGGGAAGAAGGGGAAATCTAGGGGAAGAAGGAAAAGTATAGCGGGAAGGGGAAGTCTAGGGGAAGTCTAGGGGAAGAAGGGGAAGTATAGAGGGAAGGGGAAGTATAGGGGAAGAAGGGGAAGTCTAAGGGAAGAAGGGGAAGTCTAGGGGAAGAAGGGGAAGTATAGAGGGAAGGGGAAGTCTAGGGGAAGAAGAGGAAGTCTAGGGGAAGAAGGGGAAGTCTAGGGGAAGAAGGGGAAGTATAGAGGGAAGGGGAAGTCTAGGGGAAGAAGGGGAAGTATAGAGGGAAGGGGAAGTCTACGGGAAGTCTATGGGAAGAAGAGGAAATCTAGGGGAAGTCTAGGGGAAGCAGGGGAAGTATAGAGGGAAGGGGAAGTCTAATGGAAGAAGGGGAAGTATAGAGGGAAAGGGGAAGTCTAGGGGAAGAAGGGGAAGTCTAGGGGAAGAAGGGGAAGTCTAGAGGGAAGGGGAAGTCTAGGGGAAGTCTAGGGGAAGAAGGGGAAGTCTAGAGGGAAGGGGAAGTCTAGGGGAAGTCTAGGGGAAGAAGGGGAAGTATAGAGGGAAGGGGAAGTCTAGGGGAAGTCTAAGGGAAGAAGGGGAAGTCTAGGGGAAGAAGGGGAAGTATAGAGGGAAGGGGAAGTCTAGGGGAAGAAGAGGAAGTCTAGGGGAAGAAGGGGAAGTCTAGGGGAAGAAGGGGAAGTATAGAGGGAAGGGGAAGTCTAGGGGAAGAAGGGGAAGTATAGCGGGAAGGGGAAGTCTAGGGGAAGTCTAGGGGAAGAAGGGGAAGTATAGAGGGAAGGGGAAGTATAGGGGAAGAAGGGGAAGTCTAAGGGAAGAAGGGGAAATCTAGGGGAAGAAGGGGAAGTATAGAGGGAAGGGGAAGACTAGGGGAAGTCTAGGGGAAGAAGGGGAAGTATAGAGGGAAGGGGAAGTATAGGGGAAGAAGGGGAATTCTAAGGGAAGAAGGGGAAGTCTACGGGAAGAAGGGGAAGTATAGAGGGAAGGGGAAGTCTAGGGGAAGAAGAGGAAGTCTAGGGGAAGAAGGGGAAGTCTAGGGGAAGAAGGGGAAGTATAGAGGGAAGGGGAAGTCTAGGGAAAGAAGGGGAAGTATAGAGGGAAGGGGAAGTCTAGGGGAAGTCTAGGGGAAGAAGGGGAAGTCTAGGGGAAGTCTAGGGGAAGAAGGGGAAGTATAGAGGGAAGGGGAAGTATAGGGGAAGAAGGGGAAGTCTAAGGGAAGAAGGGGAAGTCTAAGGGAAGAAGGGGAAGTATAGAGGGAAGGGGAAGTCTAGGGGAAGAAGAGGAAGTCTAGGGGAAGAAGGGGAAGTTTAGGGGAAGAAGGGGAAGTATAGAGGGAAGGGGAAGTCTAGGGGAAGAAGGGGAAGTATAGAGGGAAGGGGAAGTCTAGGGGAAGTCTAGGGGAAGAAGGGGAAGTCTAGGGGAAGTCTAGGGGAAGCAGGGGAAGTATAGAGGGAAGGGGAAGTCTAATGGAAGAAGGGGAAGTATAGAGGGAAGGGGAAGTCTAGGGGAAGAAGGGGAAGTCTAGGGGAAGAAGGGGAAGTCTCGGGGAAGAAGGGGAAGTAGAGAGGGAAGGGGAAGTCTAGGGGAAGTCTAGGGGAAGAAGGGGAAGTATAGAGGGAAGGGAAGTCTAGAGGAAGTTAAGGGGAAGAAGGAGAAGTCTAGGGGAAGTCTAGGGGAAGCAGGGGAAGTATAGAGGGAAGGGGAAGTCTAATGGAAGAAGGGGAAGTATAGAGGGAAGGGGAAGTCTAGGGGAAGTCTAGGGGAAGAAGGGGAAGTCTAGGGGAAGTCTAGGGGAAGAAGGGAAAGTATAGAGGGAAGGGGAAGTCTACGGGAAGTCTAGGGGAAGAAGGGGAAGTCTAGGGGAAGAAGGGGAAGTCTAGGAGAAGTCTAGGGGAAGAAGGGGAAGTATAGATGGAAGGGGAAGTCTAGGGGAAGAAGGGGAAGTCTAGGGGAAGAAGGAAAAGTATAGCGGGAAGGGGAAGTCTAGGGGAAGTCTAGGGGAAGAAGGGGAAGTATAGAGGGAAGGGGAAGTATAGGGGAAGAAGGGGAAGTCTAAGGGAAGAAGGGGAAGTCTAGGGGAAGAAGGGGAAGTATAGAGGGAAGGGGAAGTCTAGGGGAAGAAGAGGAAGTCTAGGGGAAGAAGGGGAAGTCTAGGGGAAGAAGGGGAAGTATAGAGGGAAGGGGAAGTCTAGGGGAAGAAGGGGAAGTATAGAGGGAAGGGGAAGTCTACGGGAAGTCTATGGGAAGAAGGGGAAGTCTAGGGGAAGTCTAGGGGAAGCAGGGGAAGTATAGAGGGAAGGGGAAGTCTAATGGAAGAAGGGGAAGTATAGAGGGAAAGGGGAAGTCTAGGGGAAGAAGGGGAAGTCTAGGGGAAGAAGGGGAAGTCTAGAGGGAAGGGGAAGTCTAGGGGAAGTCTAGGGGAAGAAGGGGAAGTCTAGAGGGAAGGGGAAGTCTAGGGGAAGTCTAGGGGAAGAAGGGGAAGTATAGAGGGAAGGGGAAGTCTAGGGGAAGTCTAAGGGAAGAAGGGGAAGTCTAGGGGAAGAAGGGGAAGTATAGAGGGAAGGGGAAGTCTAGGGGAAGAAGAGGAAGTCTAGGGGAAGAAGGGGAAGTCTAGGGGAAGAAGGGGAAGTATAGAGGGAAGGGGAAGTCTAGGGGAAGAAGGGGAAGTATAGAGGGAAGGGGAAGACTACAGGAAGTCTAGGGGAAGAAGGGGAAGTCTAGGGGAAGTCTAGGGGAAGCAGGGGAAGTATAGAGGGAAGGGGAAGTCTAATGGAAGAAGGGGAAGTATAGAGGGAGGGGGAAGTCTAGGGGAAGAAGGGGATGTCTAGGGGAAGAAGGGGAAGTCTAGGGGAAGAAGGGGAAGTAGAGAGGGAAGGGGAAGTCTAGGGGAAGTCTAGGGGAAGAAGGGGAAGTATAGAGGGAAGGGGAAGTCTAGGGGAAGAAGGGGAAGTCTAGGGGAAGAAGGGGAAGTCTAGGGGAAGAAGGGGAAGTATAGAGGGAAGAGAAAGTCTAGGGGAAGAAGGGGAAGTATAGAGGGAAGGGGAAGTCCAGGGGAAGTCTAGGGGTAGAAGGGGAAGTCTAGGGGAAGAAGGGGAAGAAGGGAAGGTATAGAGGGAAGGGGACGTCTACGGGAAGTCTAGGGGAAGAAGGGGAAGTCTAAGGGAAGAAGGGGAAGTCTATGGGAAGAAGGGGAAGTATAGAGGGAAGGGGAAGTCTAGGGGAAGAAGAGGTAGTCTAGGGGAAGAAGGAGAAGTCTAGGGGAAGAAGGGGAAGTATAGAGGAAAGGGGAAGTCTAGGGGAAGAAGGGGACGTATAGAGGGAAGGGGAAGTCTAGGGGAAGTCTAGGGGAAGAAGGGGAAGTCTAGGGGAAGTCTAGGGGAAGCAGGGGAAGTATAGAGGGAAGGGGAAGTCTAATGGAAGAAGGGGAAGTATAGAGGGAAGGGGAAGTCTAGGGGAAGTCTAGGGGAAGAAGGGGAAGTCTAGGGGAAGTCTAGGGGAAGAAGGGAAGGTATAGAGAGAAGGGGAAGTCTACGGGAAGTCTAGGGGAAGAAGGGGAAGTCTAGGGGAAGAAGGGGAAGTCTAGGGGAAGAAGAGGAAGTATAGAGGGAAGGGGAAGTCTAGGGGAAAAAGGGGAAGTCTAGTGGAAGAAGGGGAAGTCTAGGGGAAGTCTAGGGGAAGAAGGGGAAGTATAGAGGGAAGGGGAAGTCTAGGGGAAGAAGGGGAAGTATAGAGGGAAGGGGAAGTCTAGGGGAAGTCTAGGGGAAGAAGGGGAAGTATAGAGGGAAGGGGAAGTCTAGGGGAAGAAGGGGAAGTATAGAGGGAAGGGGAAGTCTAGGGGAAGTCTAGGGGAAGAAGGGGAAGTATAGAGGGAAGGGGAAGTCTAGGGGAAGTCTAGGGGAAGAAGGGGAAGTATAGAGGGAAGGGAAGACTAGGGGAAGTCTAGGGGAAGAAGGGGAAGTATAGATTGAAGGGGAAGTCTAGGGGAAGAAGGGGAAGTCTAGGGGAAGAAGGGGAAGTCTAGGGGAAGAAGGGGAAGTCTAGGGGAAGAAGGGGAAGTAGAATGGGAAGGGGAAGTCTAGGGGAAGTCAAGGGGAAGAAGGGGAAGTATAGAGGGAAGGGAAGTCTAGGGGAAGTCTAGGGGAAGATGGGGAAGTATAGAGGGAAGGGGAAGTCTAGGGGAAGATGGGGAAGTCTAGGGGAAGAAGGGGAAGTCTAGGGGAAGAAGGGGAAGTATAGAGGGAAGAGAAAGTCTAGGGGAAGAAGGTGAAGTATAGAGGCAAGGGGAAGTCTAGGGGAAGTCTAGGGGAACAAGGGGAAGTCTAGGGGAAGAAGGGGAATTCTAGGGGAAGAAGGGGAAGTCTAGGGGAAGAAGGGGAAGTATAGAGGGAAGGGGAAGTCCAGGGGAAGAAGAGGAAGTCTAGGGGAAGAAGGGGAAGTCTAGGGGAAGAAGGGGAAGTATAGAGGGAAGGGGAAGTCTAGGGGAAGAAGGGGAAGTATAGAAGGAAGGGGAAGTGTAGGGGAAGTCTAGGGGAAGAAGGGGAAGTCTAGGGGAAGTCTAGGGGAAGCAGGGGAAGTATAGAGGGAAGGGGAAGTCTAATGGAATAAGGGGAAGTATAGAGGGAAGGGGAAGTCTAGGGGAAGTCTAGGGGAAGAAGGGGAAGTATAGGAGAAGTCTAGGGGAAGAAGGGGAAGTATAGCGGGAAGGGGAAGTCTAGGGGAAGTCTAGGGGAAGAAGGGGAAGTATAGAGGGAAGGGGAAGTATAGGGGAAGAAGGGGAAGTCTAAGGGAAGAAGGGGAAATCTAGGGGAAGAAGGGGAAGTCTAGGGGAAGAAGGGGAAGTATAGAGGGAAGAGAAAGTCTAGGGGAAGAAGGTGAAGTATAGAGGCAAGGGGAAGTCTAGGGGAAGTCTAGGGGAACAAGGGGAAGTCTAGGGGAAGAAGGGGAAGTCTAGGGGAAGAAGGGGAAGTCTAGGGGAAGAAGGGGAAGTATAGAGGGAAGGGGAAGTCCAGGGGAAGAAGAGGAAGTCTAGGGGAAGAAGGGGAAGTCTAGGGGAAGAAGGGGAAGTATAGAGGGAAGGGGAAGTCTAGGGGAAGAAGGGGAAGTATAGAAGGAAGGGGAAGTCTAGGGGAAGTCTAGGGGAAGAAGGGGAAGTCTAGGGGAAGTCTAGGGGAAGCAGGGGAAGTATAGAGGGAAGGGGAAGTCTAATGGAATAAGGGGAAGTATAGAGGGAAGGGGAAGTCTAGGGGAAGTCTAGGGGAAGAAGGGGAAGTCTAGGGGAAGTCTAGGGGAAGAAGGGAAAGTATAGAGGGAAGGGGAAGTCTACGGGAAGTCTAGGGGAAGAAGGGGAAGTCTAGGGGAAGAAGGGGAAGTCTAGGAGAAGTCTAGGGGAAGAAGGGGAAGTATAGCGGTAAGGGGAAGTCTAGGGGAAGTCTAGGGGAAGAAGGGGAAGTATAGAGGGAAGGGGAAGTATAGGGGAAGAAGGGGAAGTCTAAGGGAAGAAGGGGAAATCTAGGGGAAGAAGGGGAAGTATAGAGGGAAGGGGAAGTCTAGGGGAAGTCTAGGGGAAGAAGGGGAAGTATAGAGGGAAGGGGAAGTATAGGGGAAGAAGGGGAATTCTAAGGGAAGAAGGGGAAGTCTACGGGAAGAAGGGGAAGTATAGAGGGAAGGGGAAGTCTAGGGGAAGAAGAGGAAGTCTAGGGGAAGAAGGGGAAGTCTAGGGGAAGAAGGGGAAGTATAGAGGGAAGGGGAAGTCTAGGGAAAGAAGGGGAAGTATAGAGGGAAGGGGAAGTCTAGGGGAAGTCTAGGGGAAGAAGGGGTAGTCTAGGGGAAGTCTAGGGGAAGAAGGGGAAGTATAGAGGGAAGGGGAAGTATAGGGGAAGAAGGGGAAGCCTAAGGGAAGAAGGGGAAGTCTAGGGGAAGAAGGGGAAGTATAGAGGGAAGGGGAAGTCTAGGGGAAGAAGAGGAAGTCTAGGGGAAGAAGGGGAAGTTTAGGGGAAGAAGGGGAAGTATAGAGGGAAGGGGAAGTCTAGGGGAAGAAGGGGAAGTATAGAGGGAAGGGGAAGTCTAGGGGAAGTCTAGGGGAAGAAGGGGAAGTCTAGGGGAAGTCTAGGGGAAGCAGGGGAAGTATAGAGGGAAGGGGAAGTCTAATGGAAGAAGGGGAAGTATAGAGGGAAGGGGAAGTCTAGGGGAAGAAGGGGAAGTCTAGGGGAAGAAGGGGAAGTCTAGGGGAAGAAGGGGAAGTAGAGAGGGAAGGGGAAGTCTAGGGGAAGTCTAGGGGAAGAAGGGGAAGTATAGAGGGAAGGGAAGTCTAGAGGAAGTTAAGGGGAAGAAGGAGAAGTCTAGGGGAAGTCTAGGGGAAGCAGGGGAAGTATAGAGGGAAGGGGAAGTCTAATGGAAGAAGGGGAAGTATAGAGGGAAGGGGAAGTCTAGGGGAAGTCTAGGGGAAGAAGGGGAAGTCTAGGGGAAGTCTAGGGGAAGAAGGAAAAGTATAGAGGGAAGGGGAAGTCTACGGGAAGTCTAGGGGAAGAAGGGGAAGTCTAGGGGAAGAAGGGGAAGTCTAGGAGAAGTCTAGGGGAAGAAGGGGAAGTATAGATGGAAGGGGAAGTCTAGGGGAAGAAGGGGAAGTCTAGGGGAAGAAGGAAAAGTATAGCGGGAAGGGGAAGTCTAGGGGAAGTCTAGGGGAAGAAGGGGAAGTATAGAGGGAAGGGGAAGTATAGGGGAAGAAGGGGAAGTCTAAGGGAAGAAGGGGAAGTCTAGGGGAAGAAGGGGAAGTATAGAGGGAAGGGGAAGTCTAGGGGAAGAAGAGGAAGTCTAGGGGAAGAAGGGGAAGTCTAGGGGAAGAAGGGGAAGTATAGAGGGAAGGGGAAGTCTAGGGGAAGAAGGGGAAGTATAGAGGGAAGGGTAAGTCTACGGGAAGTCTATGGGAAGAAGGGGAAGTCTAGGGGAAGTCTAGGGGAAGCAGGGGAAGTATAGAGGGAAGGGGAAGTCTAATGGAAGAAGGGGAAGTATAGAGGGAAAGGGGAAGTCTAGGGGAAGAAGGGGAAGTCTAGGGGAAGAAGGGGAAGTCTAGGGGAAGAAGGGGAAGTAGAGATGGAAGGGGAAGTCTAAGGGAAGTCTAGGGGAAGAAGGGGAAGTATAGAGGGAAGGGAAGTCTAGGGGAAGTCTAGGGGAAGAAGGGGAAGTATAGAGGGAAGGGGAAGTCTAGGGGAAGAAGGGGAAGTCTAGGGGAAGAAGGGGAAGTATAGAGGGAAGGGGAAGTCCAGGGGAAGAAGAGGAAGTCTAGGGGAAGAAGGGGAAGTCTAGGGGAAGAAGGGGAAGTATAGAGGGAAGGGGAAGTCTAGGGGAAGAAGGGGAAGTATAGAAGGAAGGGGAAGTCTAGGGGAAGTCTAGGGGAAGAAGGGGAAGTCTAGGGGAAGTCTAGGGGAAGCAGGGGAAGTATAGAGGGAAGGGGAAGTCTAATGGAATAAGGGGAAGTATAGAGGGAAGGGGAAGTCTAGGGGAAGTCTAGGGGAAGAAGGGGAAGTCTAGGGGAAGTCTAGGGGAAGAAGGGAAAGTATAGAGGGAAGGGGAAGTCTACGGGAAGTCTAGGGGAAGAAGGGGAAGTCTAGGGGAAGAAGGGGAAGTCTAGGAGAAGTCTAGGGGAAGAAGGGGAAGTATAGCGGGAAGGGGAAGTCTAGGGGAAGTCTAGGGGAAGAAGGGGAAGTATAGAGGGAAGGGGAAGTATAGGGGAAGAAGGGGAAGTCTAAGGGAAGAAGGGGAAATCTAGGGGAAGAAGGGGAAGTATAGAGGGAAGGGGAAGTCTAGGGGAAGTCTAGGGGAAGAAGGGGAAGTATAGAGGGAAGGGGAAGTATAGGGGAAGAAGGGGAATTCTAAGGGAAGAAGGGGAAGTCTACGGGAAGAAGGGGAAGTATAGAGGGAAGGGGAAGTCTAGGGGAAGAAGAGGAAGTCTAGGGGAAGAAGGGGAAGTCTAGGGGAAGAAGGGGAAGTATAGAGGGAAGGGGAAGTCTAGGGAAAGAAGGGGAAGTATATAGGGAAGGGGAAGTCTAGGGGAAGTCTAGGGGAAGAAGGGGAAGTCTAGGGGAAGTCTAGGGGAAGAAGGGGAAGTATAGAGGGAAGGGGAAGTATAGGGGAAGAAGGGGAAGTCTAAGGGAAGAAGGGGAAGTCTAGGGGAAGAAGGGGAAGTATAGAGGGAAGGGGAAGTCTAGGGGAAGAAGAGGAAGTCTAGGGGAAGAAGGGGAAGTTTAGGGGAAGAAGGGGAAGTATAGAGGGAAGGGGAAGTCTAGGGGAAGAAGGGGAAGTATAGAGGGAAGGGGAAGTCTAGGGGAAGTCTAGGGGAAGAAGGGGAAGTCTAGGGGAAGTCTAGGGGAAGCAGGGGAAGTATAGAGGGAAGGGGAAGTCTAATGGAAGAAGGGGAAGTATAGAGGGAAGGCGAAGTCTAGGGGAAGAAGGGGAAGTCTAGGGGAAGAAGGGGAAGTCTAGGGGAAGAAGGGGAAGTAGAGAGGGAAGGGGAAGTCTAGGGGAAGTCTAGGGGAAGAAGGGGAAGTATAGAGGGAAGGGAAGTCTAGAGGAAGTTAAGGGGAAGAAGGAGAAGTCTAGGGGAAGTCTAGGGGAAGCAGGGGAAGTATAGAGGGAAGGGGAAGTCTAATGGAAGAAGGGGTAGTATAGAGGGAAGGGGAAGTCTAGGGGAAGTCTAGGGGAAGAAGGGGAAGTCTAGGGGAAGTCTAGGGGAAGAAGGGAAAGTATAGAGGGAAGGGGAAGTCTACGGGAAGTCTAGGGGAAGAAGGGGAAGTCTAGGGGAAGAAGGGGAAGTCTAGGAGAAGTCTAGGGGAAGAAGGGGAAGTATAGATGGAAGGGGAAGTCTAGGTGAAGAAGGGGAAGTCTAGGGGAAGAAGGAAAAGTATAGCGGGAAGGGGAAGTCTAGGGGAAGTCTAGGGGAAGAAGGGGAAGTATAGAGGGAAGGGGAAGTATAGGGGAAGAAGGGGAAGTCTAAGGGAAGAAGGGGAAGTCTAGGGGAAGAAGGGGAAGTATAGAGGGAAGGGGAAGTCTAGGGGAAGAAGAGGAAGTCTAGGGGAAGAAGGGGAAGTCTAGGGGAAGAAGGGGAAGTATAGAGGGAAGGGGAAGTCTAGGGGAAGAAGGGGAAGTATAGAGGGAAGGGGAAGTCTACGGGAAGTCTATGGGAAGAAGGGGAAGTCTAGGGGAAGTCTAGGGGAAGCAGGGGAAGTATAGAGGGAAGGGGAAGTCTAATGGAAGAAGGGGAAGTATAGAGGGAAAGGGGAAGTCTAGGGGAAGAAGGGGAAGTCTAGGGGAAGAAGGGGAAGTCTAGGGGAAGAAGGGGAAGTATAGCGGGAAGGGGAAGTCTAGGGGAAGTCTAGGGGAAGAAGGGGAAGTATAGAGGGAAGGGGAAGTATAGGGGAAGAAGGGGAAGTCTAAGGGAAGAAGGGGAAGTCTAGGGGAAGAAGGGGAAGTATAGAGGGAAGGGGAAGTCTAGGGGAAGTCTAGGGGAAGAAGGGGAAGTATAGAGGGAAGGGGAAGTCTAGGGGAAGAAGGGGAAGTATAGCGGGAAGGGGAAGTCTAGGGGAAGTCTAGGGGAAGAAGGGGAAGTATAGAGGGAAGGGGAAGTATAGGGGAAGAAGGGGAAGTCTAAGGGAAGAAGGGGAAATCTAGGGGAAGAAGGGGAAGTATAGAGGGAAGGGGAAGTCTAGGGGAAGTCTAGGGGAAGAAGGGGAAGTATAGAGGGAAGGGGAAGTATAGGGGAAGAAGGGGAATTCTAAGGGAAGAAGGGGAAGTCTAGGGGAAGAAGGGGAAGTATAGAGGGAAGGGGAAGTCTAGGGGAAGAAGAGGAAGTCTAGGGGAAGAAGGGGAAGTCTAGGGGAAGAAGGGGAAGTATAGAGGGAAGGAGAAGTCTAGGGAAAGAAGGGGAAGTATAGAGGGAAGGGGAAGTCTAGGGGAAGTCTAGGGGAAGAAGGGGAAGTCTAGGGGAAGTCTAGGGGAAGAAGGGGAAGTATAGAGGGAAGGGGAAGTATAGGGGAAGAAGGGGAAGTCTAAGGGAAGAAGGGGAATTCTAGGGGAAGAAGGGGAAGTATAGAGGGAAGGGGAAGTCTAGGGGAAGAAGAGGAAGTCTAGGGGAAGAAGGGGAAGTTTAGGGGAAGATGGGGAAGTATAGAGGGAAGGGGAAGTCTAGGGGAAGAAGGGGAAGTATAGAGGGAAGGGGAAGTCTAGGGGAAGTCTAGGGGAAGAAGGGGAAGTCTAGGGGAAGTCTAGGGGAAGCAGGGGAAGTATAGAGGGAAGGGGAAGTCTAATGGAAGAAGGGGAAGTATAGAGGGAAGGGGAAGTCTAGGGGAAGAAGGGGAAGTCTAGGGGAAGAAGGGGAAGTATAGGGGAAGAAGGGGAAGTAGAGAGGGAAGGGGAAGTCTAGGGGAAGTCTAGGGGAAGAAGGGGAAGTATAGAGGGAAGGGAAGTCTAGAGGAAGTTAAGGGGAAGAAGGAGAAGTCTAGGGGAAGTCTAGGGGAAGCAGGGGAAGTATAGAGGGAAGGGGAAGTCTAATGGAAGAAGGGGAAGTATAGAGGGAAGGGGAAGTCTAGGGGAAGTCTAGGGGAAGAAGGGGAAGTCTAGGGGAAGTCTAGGGGAAGAAGGGAAAGTATAGAGGGAAGGGGAAGTCTACGGGAAGTCTAGGGGAAGAAGGGGAAGTCTAGGGGAAGAAGGGGAAGCCTAGGAGAAGTCTAGGGGAAGAAGGGGAAGTATAGATGGAAGGGGAAGTCTAGGGGAAGAAGGGGAAGTCTAGGGGAAGAAGGAAAAGTATAGCGGGAAGGGGAAGTCTAGGGGAAGTCTAGGGGAAGAAGGGAAGGTATAGAGGGAAGGGGAAGTATAGGGGAAGAAGGGGAAGTCTAAGGGAAGAAGGGGAAGTCTAGGGGAAGAAGGGGAAGTATAGAGGGAAGGGGAAGTCTAGGGGAAGAAGAGGAAGTCTAGGGGAAGAAGGGGAAGTCTACGGGAAGAAGGGGAAGTATAGAGGGAAGGGGAAGTCTAGGGGAAGAAGGGGAAGTATAGAGGGAAGGGGAAGTCTACGGGAAGTCTATGGGAAGAAGGGGAAGTCTAGGGGAAGTCTAGGGGAAGCAGGGGAAGTATAGAGGGAAGGGGAAGTCTAATGGAAGAAGGGGAAGTATAGAGGGAAAGGGGAAGTCTAGGGGAAGAAGGGGAAGTCTAGGGGAAGAAGGGGAAGTCTAGGGGAAGAAGGGGAAGTAGAGAGGGAAGGGGAAGTCTAGGGGAAGTCTAGGGGAAGAAGGGGAAGTATAGAGGGAAGGGAAGTCTAGGGGAAGTCTAGGGGAAGAAGGGGAAGTATAGAGGGAAGGGGAAGTCTAGGGGAAGAAGGGGAAGTCTAGGGGAAGAAGGGGAAGTATAGAGGGAAGAGAAAGTCTAGGGGAAGAAGGGGAAGTATAGAGGGAAGGGGAAGTCCAGGGGAAGTCTAGGGGTAGAATGGGAAGTCTAGGGGAAGAAGGGGAAGAAGGGAAGGTATAGAGGGAAGGGGAAGTCTAGGGGAAGTCTAGGGGAAGAAGGGGAAGTCTAGGGGAAGAAGGGGATGTCTAGGGGAAGAAGGGGAAGTAGAGAGGGAAGGGGAAGTCTAGGGGAAGTCTAGGGGAAGAAGGGGAAGTATAGAGGGAAGGGAAGTCTAGGGGAAGTCTAGGGGAAGAAGGGGAAGTATAGAGGGAAGGGGAAGTCTAGGGGAAGAAGGGGAAGTCTAGGGGAAGAAGAGGAAGTCTAGGGGAAGAAGGGGACGTATAGAGGGAAGGGGAAGTCTAGGGGAAGAAGGGGAAGTCTAGGGGAAGAAGGGGAAGTCTAGGGGAAGAAGGGGAAGTAGAGAGGGAAGGGGAAGTCTAGGGGAAGTCTAGGGGAAGAAGGGGAAGTATAGAGGGAAGGGAAGTCTATGGGAAGTCTAGGGGAAGAAGGGGAAGTATAGAGGGAAGGGGAAGTCTAGGGGAAGAAGGGGAAGTCTAGGGGAAGAAGGGGAAGTATAGAGGGAAGAGAAAGTCTAGGGGAAGAAGGGGAAGTATAGAGGGAAGGGGAAGTCCAGGGGAAGTCTAGGGGTAGAAGGGGAAGTCTAGGGGAAGAAGGGGAAGAAGGGAAGGTATAGAGGGAAGGGGAAGTCTACGGGAAGTCTAGGGGAAGAAGGAGAGGTCTAGGGGAAGAAGGGGAAATCTAGGGGAAGAAGAGGAAGTATAGAGGGAAGGGGAAGTCTAGGGGAAAAAGGGGAAGTCTAGGGGAAGAAGGGGAAGTATAGAGGAAAGGGGAAGTCTAGGGGAAGAAGGGGAAATCTAGGAGAAGAAGGGGAACTCTAGGGGAAGAAGGGGAAGTATAGAGGGAAGGGGAAGTCTAGGGGAAGAAGGGGAAATCTAGGGGAAGTCTAGGGAAGAAGGGGAAGTATAGAGGGAAGGGGAAGTGTAGGGGAAGTCTTGGGGAAGAAGGGGAAGTCTAGGGGAAGACGTGGAAGTCTAGGGGAAGAAGGGGAAGTATAGAGGGAAGGGGAAGTCAAGGGGTAGACTAGGGGAAGAAGGGGAAGTATAGAGGGAAGGGGAAGTCTAGGGGAAGTCTAGGAGAAGAAGGGGAAGTCTAGGGGAAATCTTGAGGAAGAAGGGGAAGTATAGAGGGAAGGGGAAGTCTAATGGAAGAAGGGGAAGTATAGAGGGAAGGGGAAGTCTAGGGGAAGTCTAGGGGAAGAAGGGGAAGTCTAGGGGAAGTCTAGGGGAAGAAGGGAAAGTATAGAGGGAAGGGGAAGTCTAGTGGAAGTCTAGGGGAAGAAGGGGAAGTATAGAGGAAAGGTTAAGTCTAGGGGAAGTCTAGGGGAAGAAGGGGCAGTATAGAGGGAAGGGGAAGTCTAGGGGAAGTCTAGGGGAAGAAGGGGAAGTATAGAGGGAAGGGGAAGTCTAGGGGAAGTCTAGGGGAAGAAGGGGAAGTCTAGGGGAAGAAGGGGAAGTATAGAGGGAAGGGGAAGTCTAGTGGAAGTCTAGGGGAAGAAGGGGAAGTCTAGGGGAAGAAGGGGAAGTCTAGGGGAAGAAGGGGAAATATAGAGGGAAGGGGAAGTCTAGGGGAAGAAGGGGAAGTATAGAGGGAAGGGGAAGTCTAGGGGAAGAAGGGGAAGTCTAGGAGAAGAAGGGGAAGTCTAGGGGAAGAAGGGGAAGTATAGAGGGAAGGGGAAGTCTAGGGGAAGTCTAGGGGGAGAAGGGGAAATCTAAGGGAAGAAGGGGAAGTCTAGGGGAAGAAGGGGAAGTCTAGGGGAAGAAGGGGAACTATAGAGGGAAGGGGAAGTCTAGGGGAAGTCTAGGGGAAAAGGGGAAGTATAGAGGGAAGGGGAAGTCTAGGGGAAGTCTAGGGGAAGAAGGGGAAGTATAGCGAGAAGGGGAAGTCTAGGGGAAGTCTAGGGGAAGAAGGGGAAGTATAGAGGAAAGGGGAAGTCTAGGGGAAGTCTAGGGGAAGAAGGGGCAGTATAGAGGGAAGGGGAAGACTAGGGGAAGTCTAGGGGAAGAAGGGGAAGTATAGAGGGAAGGGGAAGTCTAGGGGAAGTCTACGGGAAGAAGGGGAAGTCTAGGGGAAGAAGGGGAAGTCTAGGGGAAGAAGGGGAAGTCTGGAGGGAAGGGGAAGTCTAGGGGAAGTCTAGGGGAAGAAGGGGAAGTCTAGAGGGAAGGGGAAGTCTAGGGGAAGTCTAGGGGAAGAAGGGGAAGTATAGAGGGAAGGGGAAGTCTAGGGGAAGTCTAAGGGAAGAAGGGGAAGTCTAGGGGAAGAAGGGGAAGTATAGAGGGAAGGGGAAGTCTAGGGGAAGAAGAGGAAGTCTAGGGGAAGAAGGGGAAGTCTAGGGGAAGAAGGGGAAGTATAGAGGGAAGGGGAAGTCTAGGGGAAGAAGGGGAAGTATAGAGGGAAGGGGAAGACTACAGGAAGTCTAGGGGAAGAAGGGGAAGTCTAGGGGAAGTCTAGGGGAAGCAGGGGAAGTATAGAGGGAAGGGGAAGTCTAATGGAAGAAGGGGAAGTATAGAGGGAAGGGGAAGTCCAGGGGAAGTCTAGGGGTAGAATGGGAAGTCTAGGGGAAGAAGGGGAAGAAGGGAAGGTATAGAGGGAAGGGGAAGTCTAGGGGAAGTCTAGGGGAAGAAGGGGAAGTCTAGGGGAAGAAGGGGATGTCTAGGGGAAGAAGGGGAAGTAGAGAGGGAAGGGGAAGTCTAGGGGAAGTCTAGGGGAAGAAGGGGAAGTATAGAGGGAAGGGAAGTCTAGGGGAAGTCTAGGGGAAGAAGGGGAAGTATAGAGGGAAGGGGAAGTCTAGGGGAAGAAGGGGAAGTCTAGGGGAAGAAGAGGAAGTCTAGGGGAAGAAGGGGACGTATAGAGGGAAGGGGAAGTCTAGGGGAAGAAGGGGAAGTCTAGGGGAAGAAGGGGAAGTCTAGGGGAAGAAGGGGAAGTAGAGAGGGAAGGGGAAGTCTAGGGGAAGTCTAGGGGAAGAAGGGGAAGTATAGAGGGAAGGGAAGTCTATGGGAAGTCTAGGGGAAGAAGGGGAAGTATAGAGGGAAGGGGAAGTCTAGGGGAAGAAGGGGAAGTCTAGGGGAAGAAGGGGAAGTATAGAGGGAAGAGAAAGTCTAGGGGAAGAAGGGGAAGTATAGAGGGAAGGGGAAGTCCAGGGGAAGTCTAGGGGTAGAAGGGGAAGTCTAGGGGAAGAAGGGGAAGAAGGGAAGGTATAGAGGGAAGGGGAAGTCTACGGGAAGTCTAGGGGAAGAAGGAGAGGTCTAGGGGAAGAAGGGGAAATCTAGGGGAAGAAGAGGAAGTATAGAGGGAAGGGGAAGTCTAGGGGAAAAAGGGGAAGTCTAGGGGAAGAAGGGGAAGTATAGAGGAAAGGGGAAGTCTAGGGGAAGAAGGGGAAATCTAGGAGAAGAAGGGGAACTCTAGGGGAAGAAGGGGAAGTATAGAGGGAAGGGGAAGTCTAGGGGAAGAAGGGGAAATCTAGGGGAAGTCTAGGGAAGAAGGGGAAGTATAGAGGGAAGGGGAAGTGTAGGGGAAGTCTTGGGGAAGAAGGGGAAGTCTAGGGGAAGACGTGGAAGTCTAGGGGAAGAAGGGGAAGTATAGAGGGAAGGGGAAGTCAAGGGGTAGACTAGGGGAAGAAGGGGAAGTATAGAGGGAAGGGGAAGTCTAGGGGAAGTCTAGGAGAAGAAGGGGAAGTCTAGGGGAAATCTTGAGGAAGAAGGGGAAGTATAGAGGGAAGGGGAAGTCTAATGGAAGAAGGGGAAGTATAGAGGGAAGGGGAAGTCTAGGGGAAGTCTAGGGGAAGAAGGGGAAGTCTAGGGGAAGTCTAGGGGAAGAAGGGAAAGTATAGAGGGAAGGGGAAGTCTAGTGGAAGTCTAGGGGAAGAAGGGGAAGTATAGAGGAAAGGTTAAGTCTAGGGGAAGTCTAGGGGAAGAAGGGGCAGTATAGAGGGAAGGGGAAGTCTAGGGGAAGTCTAGGGGAAGAAGGGGAAGTATAGAGGGAAGGGGAAGTCTAGGGGAAGTCTAGGGGAAGAAGGGGAAGTCTAGGGGAAGAAGGGGAAGTATAGAGGGAAGGGGAAGTCTAGTGGAAGTCTAGGGGAAGAAGGGGAAGTCTAGGGGAAGAAGGGGAAGTCTAGGGGAAGAAGGGGAAATATAGAGGGAAGGGGAAGTCTAGGGGAAGAAGGGGAAGTATAGAGGGAAGGGGAAGTCTAGGGGAAGAAGGGGAAGTCTAGGAGAAGAAGGGGAAGTCTAGGGGAAGAAGGGGAAGTATAGAGGGAAGGGGAAGTCTAGGGGAAGTCTAGGGGGAGAAGGGGAAATCTAAGGGAAGAAGGGGAAGTCTAGGGGAAGAAGGGGAAGTCTAGGGGAAGAAGGGGAACTATAGAGGGAAGGGGAAGTCTAGGGGAAGTCTAGGGGAAAAGGGGAAGTATAGAGGGAAGGGGAAGTCTAGGGGAAGTCTAGGGGAAGAAGGGGAAGTATAGCGAGAAGGGGAAGTCTAGGGGAAGTCTAGGGGAAGAAGGGGAAGTATAGAGGAAAGGGGAAGTCTAGGGGAAGTCTAGGGGAAGAAGGGGCAGTATAGAGGGAAGGGGAAGACTAGGGGAAGTCTAGGGGAAGAAGGGGAAGTATAGAGGGAAGGGGAAGTCTAGGGGAAGTCTACGGGAAGAAGGGGAAGTCTAGGGGAAGAAGGGGAAGTCTAGGGGAAGAAGGGGAAGTCTGGAGGGAAGGGGAAGTCTAGGGGAAGTCTAGGGGAAGAAGGGGAAGTCTAGAGGGAAGGGGAAGTCTAGGGGAAGTCTAGGGGAAGAAGGGGAAGTATAGAGGGAAGGGGAAGTCTAGGGGAAGTCTAAGGGAAGAAGGGGAAGTCTAGGGGAAGAAGGGGAAGTATAGAGGGAAGGGGAAGTCTAGGGGAAGAAGAGGAAGTCTAGGGGAAGAAGGGGAAGTCTAGGGGAAGAAGGGGAAGTATAGAGGGAAGGGGAAGTCTAGGGGAAGAAGGGGAAGTATAGAGGGAAGGGGAAGACTACAGGAAGTCTAGGGGAAGAAGGGGAAGTCTAGGGGAAGTCTAGGGGAAGCAGGGGAAGTATAGAGGGAAGGGGAAGTCTAATGGAAGAAGGGGAAGTATAGAGGGAAGGGGAAGTCTAGGGGAAGAAGGGGATGTCTAGGGGAAGAAGGGGAAGTCTAGGGGAAGAAGGGGAAGTAGAGAGGGAAGGGGAAGTCTAGGGGAAGTCTAGGGGAAGAAGGGGAAGTATAGAGGGAAGGGGAAGTCTAGGGGAAGAAGGGGAAGTCTAGGGGAAGAAGGGGAAGTCTAGGGGAAGAAGGGGAAGTATAGAGGGAAGAGAAAGTCTAGGGGAAGAAGGGGAAGTATAGAGGGAAGGGGAAGTCCAGGGGAAGTCTAGGGGTAGAAGGGGAAGTCTAGGGGAAGAAGGGGAAGAAGGGAAGTTATAGAGGGAAGGGGAAGTCTACGGGAAGTCTAGGGGAAGAAGGGGAAGTCTAAGGGAAGAAGGGGAAGTCTAGGGGAAGAAGGGGAAGTATAGAGGGAAGGGGAAGTCTAGGGGAAGAAGAGGTAGTCTAGGGGAAGAAGGAGAAGTCTAGGGGAAGAAGGGGAAGTATAGAGGAAAGGGGAAGTCTAGGGGAAGAAGGGGACGTATAGAGGGAAGGGGAAGTCTAGGGGAAGTCTAGGGGAAGAAGGGGAAGTCTAGGGGAAGTCTAGGGGAAGCAGGGGAAGTATAGAGGGAAGGGGAAGTCTAATGGAAGAAGGGGAAGTATAGAGGGAAGGGGAAGTCTAGGGGAAGTCTATGGGAAGAAGGGGAAGTCTACGGGAAGTCTAGGGGAAGAAGGGGAAGTCTAGGGGAAGAAGGGGAAGTCTAGGGGAAGAAGAGGAAGTATAGAGGGAAGGGGAAGTCTAGGGGAAAAAGGGGAAGTCTAGTGGAAGAAGGGGAAGTCTAGGGGAAGTCTAGGGGAAGAAGGGGAAATCTAGGAGAAGAAGGGGAACTCTAGGGGAAGAAGGGGAAGTATAGAGGGAAGGGGAAGTCTAGGGGAAGAAGGGGAAATCTAGGGGAAGTCTAGGGAAGAAGGGGAAGTATAGAGGGAAGAGGAAGTCTAGGGGAAGAAGGGGAAGTATAGAGGGAAGGGGAAGACTACAGGAAGTCTAGGGGAAGAAGGGGAAGTCTAGGGGAAGTCTAGGGGAAGCAGGGGAAGTATAGAGGGAAGGGGAAGTCTAATGGAAGAAGGGGAAGTATAGAGGGAAGGGGAAGTCTAGGGGAAGAAGGGGATGTCTAGGGGAAGAAGGGGAAGTCTAGGGGAAGAAGGGGAAGTAGAGAGGGAAGGGGAAGTCTAGGGGAAGTCTAGGGGAAGAAGGGGAAGTATAGAGGGAAGGGGAAGTCTAGGGGAAGAAGGGGAAGTCTAGGGGAAGTCTAGGGGAAGAAGGGGAAGTCTAGGGGAAGAAGGGGAAGTCTAGGGGAAGAAGGGGAAATATAGAGGGAAGGGGAAGTCTAGGGGAAGTCTAGGGGAAGAAGGGGAAGTCTAGGGGAAGTAGGGGAAGTCTAGGGGAAGTCTAGGGGAAGAAGGGGAAGTATAGAGGGAAGGGGAAGTCTAGGGGAAGAAGGGGAAGTCTAGGAGAAGAAGGGGAAGTCTAGGGGAAGAAGGGGAAGTATAGAGGGAAGGGGAAGTCTAGGGGAAGTCTAGGGGGAGAAGGGGAAATCTAAGGGAAGAAGGGGAAGTCTAGGGGAAGAAGGGGAAGTCTAGTTGAAGAAGGGGAACTATAGAGGGAAGGGGAAGTCTAGGGGAAGTCTAGGGGAAGAAGGGGAAATATAGAGGGAAGGGGAAGTCTAGGGGAAGTCTAGGGGAAGAAGGGGAAGTCTAGGGGAAGTAGGGGAAGTCTAGGGGAAGTCTAGGGGAAGAAGGGGAAGTATAGAGGGAAGGGGAAGTCTAGGGGAAGAAGGGGAAGTCTAGGAGAAGAAGGGGAAGTCTAGGGGAAGAAGGGGAAGTATAGAGGGAAGGGGAAGTCTAGGGGAAGTCTAGGGGGAGAAGGGGAAATCTAAGGGAAGAAGGGGAAGTCTAGGGGAAGAAGGGGAAGTCTAGGGGAAGAAGGGGAACTATAGAGGGAAGGGGAAGTCTAGGGGAAGTCTAGGGGAAAAGGGGAAGTATAGAGGGAAGGGGAAGTCTAGGGGAAGTCTAGGGGAAGAAGGGGAAGTATAGCGAGAAGGGGAAGTCTAGGGGAAGTCTAGGGGAAGAAGGGGAAGTATAGAGGAAAGGGGAAGTCTAGGGGAAGTCTAGGGGAAGAAGGGGCAGTATAGAGGGAAGGGGAAGACTAGGGGAAGTCTAGGGGAAGAAGGGGAAGTACAGAGGGAAGGGGAAGTCTAGGGGAAGTCTAGGGGAAGAAGGGGAAGTCTAGGGGAAGAAGGGGAAGTCTAGGGGAAGAAGGGGAAGTCTGGAGGGAAGGGGAAGTCTAGGGGAAGTCTAGGGGAAGAAGGGGAAGTCTAGAGGGAAGGGGAAGTCTAGGGGAAGTCTAGGGGAAGAAGGGGAAGTATAGAGGGAAGGGGAAGTCTAGGGGAAGTCTAAGGGAAGAAGGGGAAGTCTAGGGGAAGAAGGGGAAGTATAGAGGGAAGGGGAAGTCTAGGGGAAGAAGAGGAAGTCTAGGGGAAGAAGGGGAAGTCTAGGGGAAGAAGGGGAAGTATAGAGGGAAGAGGAAGTCTAGGGGAAGAAGGGGAAGTATAGAGGGAAGGGGAAGACTACAGGAAGTCTAGGGGAAGAAGGGGAAGTCTAGGGGAAGTCTAGGGGAAGCAGGGGAAGTATAGAGGGAAGGGGAAGTCTAATGGAAGAAGGGGAAGTATAGAGGGAAGGGGAAGTCAAGGGGAAGAAGGGGATGTCTAGGGGAAGAAGGGGAAGTCTAGGGGAAGAAGGGGAAGTAGAGAGGGAAGGGGAAGTCTAGGGGAAGTCTAGGGGAAGAAGGGGAAGTATAGAGGGAAGGGGAAGTCTAGGGGAAGAAGGGGAAGTCTAGGGGAAGTCTAGGGGAAGAAGGGGAAGTCTAGGGGTAGAAGGGGAAGTCTAGGGGAAGAAGGGGAAATTTAGAGGGAAGGGGAAGTCTAGGGGAAGTCTAGGGGAAGAAGGGGAAGTCTAGGCGAAGTAGGGGAAGTCTAGGGGAAGTCTAGGGGAAGAAGGGGAAGTATAGAGGGAAGGGGAAGTCTAGGGGAAGAAGGGGAAGTCTAGGAGAAGAAGGGGAAGTCTAGGGGAAGAAGGGGAAGTATAGAGGGAAGGGGAAGTCTAGGGGAAGTCTAGGGGGAGAAGGGGAAATCTAAGGGAAGAAGGGGAAGTCTAGGGGAAGAAGGGGAAGTCTAGGGGAAGAAGGGGAACTATAGAGGGAAGGGGAAGTCTAGGGGAAGTCTAGGGGAAAAGGGGAAGTATAGAGGGAAGGGGAAGTCTAGGGGAAGTCTAGGGGAAGAAGGGGAAGTATAGCGAGAAGGGGAAGTCTAGGGGAAGTCTAGGGGAAGAAGGGGAAGTATAGAGGAAAGGGGAAGTCTAGGGGAAGTCTAGGGGAAGAAGGGGCAGTATAGAGGGAAGGGGAAGACTAGGGGAAGTCTAGGGGAAGAAGGGGAAGTATAGAGGGAAGGGGAAGTCTAGGGGAAGTCTAGGGGAAGAAGGGGAAGTCTAGGGGAAGAAGGGGAAGTCTAGGGGAAGAAGGGGAAGTCTGGAGGGAAGGGGAAGTCTAGGGGAAGTCTAGGGGAAGAAGGGGAAGTCTAGAGGGAAGGGGAAGTCTAGGGGAAGTCTAAGGGAAGAAGGGGAAGTCTAGGGGAAGAAGGGGAAGTATAGAGGGAAGGGGAAGTCTAGGGGAAGAAGAGGAAGTCTAGGGGAAGAAGGGGAAGTCTAGGGGAAGAAGGGGAAGTATAGAGGGAAGGGGAAGTCTAGGGGAAGAAGGGGAAGTATAGAGGGAAGGGGAAGACTACAGGAAGTCTAGGGGAAGAAGGGGAAGTCTAGGGGAAGTCTAGGGGAAGCAGGGGAAGTATAGAGGGAAGGGGAAGTCTAATGGAAGAAGGGGAAGTATAGAGGGAAGGGGAAGTCTAGGGGAAGAAGGGGATGTCTAGGGGAAGAAGGGGAAGTCTAGGGGAAGAAGGGGAAGTAGAGAGGGAAGGGGAAGTCTAGGGGAAGTCTAGGGGAAGAAAAGGGAAGTATAGAGGGAAGGGGAAGTCTAGGGGAAGAAGGGGAAGTCTAGGGGAAGAAGGGGAAGTCTAGGGGAAGAAGGGGAAGTATAGAGGGAAGAGAAAGTCTAGGGGAAGAAGGGGAAGTATAGAGGGAAGGGGAAGTCCAGGGGAAGTCTAGGGGTAGAAGGGGAAGTCTAGGGGAAGAAGGGGAAGAAGGGAAGTTATAGAGGGAAGGGGAAGTCTACGGGAAGTCTAGGGGAAGAAGGGGAAGTCTAAGGGAAGAAGGGGAAGTCTAGGGGAAGAAGGGGAAGTATAGAGGGAAGGGGAAGTCTAGGGGAAGAAGAGGTAGTCTAGGGGAAGAAGGAGAAGTCTAGGGGAAGAAGGGGAAGTATAGAGGAAAGGGGAAGTCTAGGGGAAGAAGGGGACGTATAGAGGGAAGGGGAAGTCTAGGGGAAGTCTAGGGGAAGAAGGGGAAGTCTAGGGGAAGTCTAGGGGAAGCAGGGGAAGTATAGAGGGAAGGGGAAGTCTAATGGAAGAAGGGGAAGTATAGAGGGAAGGGGAAGTCTAGGGGAAGTCTAGGGGAAGAAGGGGAAGTCTAGGGGAAGTCTAGGGGAAGAAGGGAAGGTATAGAGGGAAGGGGAAGTCTACGGGAAGTCTAGGGGAAGAAGGGGAAGTCTAGGGGAAGAAGGGGAAGTCTAGGGGAAGAAGAGGAAGTATAGAGGGAAGGGGAAGTCTAGGGGAAAAAGGGGAAGTCTAGTGGAAGAAGGGGAAGTCTAGGGGAAGTCTAGGGGAAGAAGGGGAAGTATAGAGGGAAGGGGAAGTCTAGGGGAAGAAGGGGAAGTATAGAGGGAAGGGGAAGTCTAGGGGAAGTCTAGGGGAAGAAGGGGAAGTATAGAGGGAAGGGGAAGTCTAGGGGAAGAAGGGGAAGTATAGAGGGAAGGGGAAGTCTAGGGGAAGTCTAGGGGAAGAAGGGGAAGTATAGAGGGAAGGGGAAGTCTAGGGGAAGTCTAGGGGAAGAAGGGGAAGTATAGAGGGAAGGGAAGACTAGGGGAAGTCTAGGGGAAGAAGGGGAAGTATAGAGGGAAGGGGAAGTCTAGGGGAAGAAGGGGAAGTCTAGGGGAAGAAGGGGAAGTCTAGGGGAAGAAGGGGAAGTCTAGGGGAAGAAGGGGAAGTAGAATGGGAAGGGGAAGTCTAGGGGAAGTCAAGGGGAAGAAGGGGAAGTATAGAGGGAAGGGAAGTCTAGGGGAAGTCTAGGGGAAGATGGGGAAGTATAGAGGGAAGGGGAAGTCTAGGGGAAGATGGGGAAGTCTAGGGGAAGAAGGGGAAGTCTAGGGGAAGAAGGGGAAGTATAGAGGGAAGAGAAAGTCTAGGGGAAGAAGGTGAAGTATAGAGGCAAGGGGAAGTCTAGGGGAAGTCTAGGGGAACAAGGGGAAGTCTAGGGGAAGAAGGGGAATTCTAGGGGAAGAAGGGGAAGTCTAGGGGAAGAAGGGGAAGTCTAGGGGAAGAAGAGGAAGTATAGAGGGAAGGGGAAGTCTAGGGGAAAAAGGGGAAGTCTAGTGGAAGAAGGGGAAGTCTAGGGGAAGTCTAGGGGAAGAAGGGGAAATCTAGGAGAAGAAGGGGAACTCTAGGGGAAGAAGGGGAAGTATAGAGGGAAGGGGAAGTCTAGGGGAAGAAGGGGAAATCTAGGGGAAGTCTAGGGAAGAAGGGGAAGTATAGAGGGAAGAGGAAGTCTAGGGGAAGAAGGGGAAGTATAGAGGGAAGGGGAAGACTACAGGAAGTCTAGGGGAAGAAGGGGAAGTCTAGGGGAAGTCTAGGGGAAGCAGGGGAAGTATAGAGGGAAGGGGAAGTCTAATGGAAGAAGGGGAAGTATAGAGGGAAGGGGAAGTCTAGGGGAAGAAGGGGATGTCTAGGGGAAGAAGGGGAAGTCTAGGGGAAGAAGGGGAAGTAGAGAGGGAAGGGGAAGTCTAGGGGAAGTCTAGGGGAAGAAGGGGAAGTATAGAGGGAAGGGGAAGTCTAGGGGAAGAAGGGGAAGTCTAGGGGAAGTCTAGGGGAAGAAGGGGAAGTCTAGGGGAAGAAGGGGAAGTCTAGGGGAAGAAGGGGAAATATAGAGGGAAGGGGAAGTCTACGGGAAGTCTAGGGGAAGAAGGGGAAGTCTAGGGGAAGAAGGGGAAGTCTAGGGGAAGAAGAGGAAGTATAGAGGGAAGGGGAAGTCTAGGGGAAAAAGGGGAAGTCTAGTGGAAGAAGGGGAAGTCTAGGGGAAGTCTAGGGGAAGAAGGGGAAGTATAGAGGGAAGGGGAAGTCTAGGGGAAGAAGGGGAAGTATAGAGGGAAGGGGAAGTCTAGGGGAAGTCTAGGGGAAGAAGGGGAAGTATAGAGGGAAGGGGAAGTCTAGGGGAAGAAGGGGAAGTCTAGGGGAAGTAGGGGAAGTCTAGGGGAAGTCTAGGGGAAGAAGGGGAAGTATAGAGGGAAGGGGAAGTCTAGGGGAAGAAGGGGAAGTCTAGGAGAAGAAGGGGAAGTCTAGGGGAAGAAGGGGAAGTATAGAGGGAAGGGGAAGTCTAGGGGAAGTCTAGGGGGAGAAGGGGAAATCTAAGGGAAGAAGGGGAAGTCTAGGGGAAGAAGGGGAAGTCTAGGGGAAGAAGGGGAACTATAGAGGGAAGGGGAAGTCTAGGGGAAGTCTAGGGGAAGAAGGGGAAATATAGAGGGAAGGGGAAGTCTAGGGGAAGTCTAGGGGAAGTAGGGGAAGTCTAGGGGAAGTCTAGGGGAAGAAGGGGAAGTATAGAGGGAAGGGGAAGTCTAGGGGAAGAAGGGGAAGTCTAGGAGAAGAAGGGGAAGTCTAGGGGAAGAAGGGGAAGTATAGAGGGAAGGGGAAGTCTAGGGGAAGTCTAGGGGGAGAAGGGGAAATCTAAGGGAAGAAGGGGAAGTCTAGGGGAAGAAGGGGAAGTCTAGGGGAAGAAGGGGAACTATAGAGGGAAGGGGAAGTCTAGGGGAAGTCTAGGGGAAAAGGGGAAGTATAGAGGGAAGGGGAAGTCTAGGGGAAGTCTAGGGGAAGAAGGGGAAGTATAGCGAGAAGGGGAAGTCTAGGGGAAGTCTAGGGGAAGAAGGGGAAGTATAGAGGAAAGGGGAAGTCTAGGGGAAGTCTAGGGGAAGAAGGGGCAGTATAGAGGGAAGGGGAAGACTAGGGGAAGTCTAGGGGAAGAAGGGGAAGTATAGAGGGAAGGGGAAGTCTAGGGGAAGTCTAGGGGAAGAAGGGGAAGTCTAGGGGAAGAAGGGGAAGTCTAGGGGAAGAAGGGGAAGTCTGGAGGGAAGGGGAAGTCTAGGGGAAGTCTAGGGGAAGAAGGGGAAGTCTAGAGGGAAGGGGAAGTCTAGGGGAAGTCTAGGGGAAGAAGGGGAAGTATAGAGGGAAGGGGAAGTCTAGGGGAAGTCTAAGGGAAGAAGGGGAAGTCTAGGGGAAGAAGGGGAAGTATAGAGGGAAGGGGAAGTCTAGGGGAAGAAGAGGAAGTCTAGGGGAAGAAGGGGAAGTCTAGGGGAAGAAGGGGAAGTATAGAGGGAAGAGGAAGTCTAGGGGAAGAAGGGGAAGTATAGAGGGAAGGGGAAGACTACAGGAAGTCTAGGGGAAGAAGGGGAAGTCTAGGGGAAGTCTAGGGGAAGCAGGGGAAGTATAGAGGGAAGGGGAAGTCTAATGGAAGAAGGGGAAGTATAGAGGGAAGGGGAAGTCAAGGGGAAGAAGGGGATGTCTAGGGGAAGAAGGGGAAGTCTAGGGGAAGAAGGGGAAGTAGAGAGGGAAGGGGAAGTCTAGGGGAAGTCTAGGGGAAGAAGGGGAAGTATAGAGGGAAGGGGAAGTCTAGGGGAAGAAGGGGAAGTCTAGGGGAAGTCTAGGGGAAGAAGGGGAAGTCTAGGGGAAGAAGGGGAAGTCTAGGGGAAGAAGGGGAAATTTAGAGGGAAGGGGAAGTCTAGGGGAAGTCTAGGGGAAGAAGGGGAAGTCTAGGGGAAGTAGGGGAAGTCTAGGGGAAGTCTAGGGGAAGAAGGGGAAGTATAGAGGGAAGGGGAAGTCTAGGGGAAGAAGGGGAAGTCTAGGAGAAGAAGGGGAAGTCTAGGGGAAGAAGGGGAAGTATAGAGGGAAGGGGAAGTCTAGGGGAAGTCTAGGGGGAGAAGGGGAAATCTAAGGGAAGAAGGGGAAGTCTAGGGGAAGAAGGGGAAGTCTAGGGGAAGAAGGGGAACTATAGAGGGAAGGGGAAGTCTAGGGGAAGTCTAGGGGAAAAGGGGAAGTATAGAGGGAAGGGGAAGTCTAGGGGAAGTCTAGGGGAAGAAGGGGAAGTATAGCGAGAAGGGGAAGTCTAGGGGAAGTCTAGGGGAAGAAGGGGAAGTATAGAGGAAAGGGGAAGTCTAGGGGAAGTCTAGGGGAAGAAGGGGCAGTATAGAGGGAAGGGGAAGACTAGGGGAAGTATAGAGGGAAGGGGAAGTCTAGGGGAAGTCTAGGGGAAGAAGGTGAAGTCTAGGGGAAGAAGGGGAAGTCTAGGGGAAGAAGGGGAAGTCTGGAGGGAAGGGGAAGTCTAGGGGAAGTCTAGGGGAAGAAGGGGAAGTCTAGAGGGAAGGGGAAGTCTAGGGGAAGTCTAGGGGAAGAAGGGGAAGTATAGAGGGAAGGGGAAGTCTAGGGGAAGTCTAAGGGAAGAAGGGGAAGTCTAGGGGAAGAAGGGGAAGTATAGAGGGAAGGGGAAGTCTAGGGGAAGAAGAGGAAGTCTAGGGGAAGAAGGGGAAGTCTAGGGGAAGAAGGGGAAGTATAGAGGGAAGGGGAAGTCTAGGGGAAGAAGGGGAAGTATAGAGGGAAGGGGAAGACTACAGGAAGTCTAGGGGAAGAAGGGGAAGTCTAGGGGAAGTCTAGGGGAAGCAGGGGAAGTATAGAGGGAAGGGGAAGTCTAATGGAAGAAGGGGAAGTATAGAGGGAAGGGGAAGTCTAGGGGAAGAAGGGGATGTCTAGGGGAAGAAGGGGAAGTCTAGGGGAAGAAGGGGAAGTAGAGAGGGAAGGGGAAGTCTAGGGGAAGTCTAGGGGAAGAAAAGGGAAGTATAGAGGGAAGGGGAAGTCTAGGGGAAGAAGGGGAAGTCTAGGGGAAGAAGGGGAAGTCTAGGGGAAGAAGGGGAAGTATAGAGGGAAGAGAAAGTCTAGGGGAAGAAGGGGAAGTATAGAGGGAAGGGGAAGTCCAGGGGAAGTCTAGGGGTAGAAGGGGAAGTCTAGGGGAAGAAGGGGAAGAAGGGAAGTTATAGAGGGAAGGGGAAGTCTACGGGAAGTCTAGGGGAAGAAGGGGAAGTCTAAGGGAAGAAGGGGAAGTCTAGGGGAAGAAGGGGAAGTATAGAGGGAAGGGGAAGTCTAGGGGAAGAAGAGGTAGTCTAGGGGAAGAAGGAGAAGTCTAGGGGAAGAAGGGGAAGTATAGAGGAAAGGGGAAGTCTAGGGGAAGAAGGGGACGTATAGAGGGAAGGGGAAGTCTAGGGGAAGTCTAGGGGAAGAAGGGGAAGTCTAGGGGAAGTCTAGGGGAAGCAGGGGAAGTATAGAGGGAAGGGGAAGTCTAATGGAAGAAGGGGAAGTATAGAGGGAAGGGGAAGTCTAGGGGAAGTCTAGGGGAAGAAGGGGAAGTCTAGGGGAAGTCTAGGGGAAGAAGGGAAGGTATAGAGGGAAGGGGAAGTCTACGGGAAGTCTAGGGGAAGAAGGGGAAGTCTAGGGGAAGAAGGGGAAGTCTAGGGGAAGAAGAGGAAGTATAGAGGGAAGGGGAAGTCTAGGGGAAAAAGGGGAAGTCTAGTGGAAGAAGGGGAAGTCTAGGGGAAGTCTAGGGGAAGAAGGGGAAGTATAGAGGGAAGGGGAAGTCTAGGGGAAGAAGGGGAAGTATAGAGGGAAGGGGAAGTCTAGGGGAAGTCTAGGGGAAGAAGGGGAAGTATAGAGGGAAGGGGAAGTCTAGGGGAAGAAGGGGAAGTATAGAGGGAAGGGGAAGTCTAGGGGAAGTCTAGGGGAAGAAGGGGAAGTATAGAGGGAAGGGGAAGTCTAGGGGAAGTCTAGGGGAAGAAGGGGAAGTATAGAGGGAAGGGAAGACTAGGGGAAGTCTAGGGGAAGAAGGGGAAGTATAGAGGGAAGGGGAAGTCTAGGGGAAGAAGGGGAAGTCTAGGGGAAGAAGGGGAAGTCTAGGGGAAGAAGGGGAAGTCTAGGGGAAGAAGGGGAAGTAGAATGGGAAGGGGAAGTCTAGGGGAAGTCAAGGGGAAGAAGGGGAAGTATAGAGGGAAGGGAAGTCTAGGGGAAGTCTAGGGGAAGATGGGGAAGTATAGAGGGAAGGGGAAGTCTAGGGGAAGATGGGGAAGTCTAGGGGAAGAAGGGGAAGTCTAGGGGAAGAAGGGGAAGTATAGAGGGAAGAGAAAGTCTAGGGGAAGAAGGTGAAGTATAGAGGCAAGGGGAAGTCTAGGGGAAGTCTAGGGGAACAAGGGGAAGTCTAGGGGAAGAAGGGGAATTCTAGGGGAAGAAGGGGAAGTCTAGGGGAAGAAGGGGAAGTATAGAGGGAAGGGGAAGTCCAGGGGAAGAAGAGGAAGTCTAGGGGAAGAAGGGGAAGTCTAGGGGAAGAAGGGGAAGTATAGAGGGAAGGGGAAGTCTAGGGGAAGAAGGGGAAGTATAGAAGGAAGGGGAAGTCTAGGGGAAGTCTAGGGGAAGAAGGGGAAGTCTAGGGGAAGTCTAGGGGAAGCAGGGGAAGTATAGAGGGAAGGGGAAGTCTAATGGAATAAGGGGAAGTATAGAGGGAAGGGGAAGTCTAGGGGAAGTCTAGGGGAAGAAGGGGAAGTCTAGGAGAAGTCTAGGGGAAGAAGGGGAAGTATAGCGGGAAGGCGAAGTCTAGGGGAAGTCTAGGGGAAGAAGGGGAAGTATAGAGGGAAGGGGAAGTATAGGGGAAGAAGGGGAAGTCTAAGGGAAGAAGCGGAAATCTAGGGGAAGAAGGGGAAGTCTAGGGGAAGAAGGGGAAGTATAGAGGGAAGAGAAAGTCTAGGGGAAGAAGGTGAAGTATAGAGGCAAGGGGAAGTCTAGGGGAAGTCTAGGGGAACAAGGGGAAGTCTAGGGGAAGAAGGGGAAGTCTAGGGGAAGAAGGGGAAGTCTAGGGGAAGAAGGGGAAGTATAGAGGGAAGGGGAAGTCCAGGGGAAGAAGAGGAAGTCTAGGGGAAGAAGGGGAAGTCTAGGGGAAGAAGGGGAAGTATAGAGGGAAGGGGAAGTCTAGGGGAAGAAGGGGAAGTATAGAAGGAAGGGGAAGTCTAGGGGAAGTCTAGGGGAAGAAGGGGAAGTCTAGGGGAAGTCTAGGGGAAGCAGGGGAAGTATAGAGGGAAGGGGAAGTCTAATGGAATAAGGGGAAGTATAGAGGGAAGGGGAAGTCTAGGGGAAGTCTAGGGGAAGAAGGGGAAGTCTAGGGGAAGTCTAGGGGAAGAAGGGAAAGTATAGAGGGAAGGGGAAGTCTACGGGAAGTCTAGGGGAAGAAGGGGAAGTCTAGGGGAAGAAGGGGAAGTCTAGGAGAAGTCTAGGGGAAGAAGGGGAAGTATAGCGGGAAGGGGAAGTCTAGGGGAAGTCTAGGGGAAGAAGGGGAAGTATAGAGGGAAGGGGAAGTATAGGGGAAGAAGGGGAAGTCTAAGGGAAGAAGGGGAAATCTAGGGGAAGAAGGGGAAGTATAGAGGGAAGGGGAAGTCTAGGGGAAGTCTAGGGGAAGAAGGGGAAGTATAGAGGGAAGGGGAAGTATAGGGGAAGAAGGGGAATTCTAAGGGAAGAAGGGGAAGTCTAGGGGAAGAAGGGGAAGTATAGAGGGAAGGGGAAGTCTAGGGGAAGAAGAGGAAGTCTAGGGGAAGAAGGGGAAGTCTAGGGGAAGAAGGGGAAGTATAGAGGGAAGGGGAAGTCTAGGGAAAGAAGGGGAAGTATAGAGGGAAGGGGAAGTCTAGGGGAAGTCTAGGGGAAGAAGGGGAAGTCTAGGGGAAGTCTAGGGGAAGAAGGGGAAGTATAGAGGGAAGGGGACGTAGAGGGGAAGAAGGGGAAGTCTAAGGGAAGAAGGGGAAGTCTAGGGGAAGAAGGGGAAGTATAGAGGGAAGGGGAAGTCTAGGGGAAGAAGAGGAAGTCTAGGGGAAGAAGGGGAAGTTTAGGGGAAGAAGGGGAAGTATAGAGGGAAGGGGAAGTCTAGGGGAAGAAGGGGAAGTATAGAGGGAAGGGGAAGTCTAGGGGAAGTCTAGGGGAAGAAGGGGAAGTCTAGGGGAAGTCTAGGGGAAGCAGGGGAAGTATAGAGGGAAGGGGAAGTCTAATGGAAGAAGGGGAAGTATAGAGGGAAGGGGAAGTCTAGGGGAAGAAGGGGAAGTCTAGGGGAAGAAGGGGAAGTCTAGGGGAAGAAGGGGAAGTAGAGAGGGAAGGGGAAGTCTAGGGGAAGTCTAGGGGAAGAAGGGGAAGTATAGAGGGAAGGGAAGTCTAGAGGAAGTTAAGGGGAAGAAGGAGAAGTCTAGGGGAAGTCTAGGGGAAGCAGGGGAAGTATAGAGGGAAGGGGAAGTCTAATGGAAGAAGGGGAAGTATAGAGGGAAGGGGAAGTCTAGGGGAAGTCTAGGGGAAGAAGGGGAAGTCTAGGGGAAGTCTAGGGGAAGAAGGGAAAGTATAGAGGGAAGGGGAAGTCTACGGGAAGTCTAGGGGAAGAAGGGGAAGTCTAGGGGAAGAAGGGGAAGTCTAGGAGAAGTCTAGGGGAAGAAGGGGAAGTATAGATGGAAGGGGAAGTCTAGGGGAAGAAGGGGAAGTCTAGGGGAAGAAGGAAAAGTATAGCGGGAAGGGGAAGTCTAGGGGAAGTCTAGGGGAAGAAGGGGAAGTATAGAGGGAAGGGGAAGTCTAAGGGAAGAAGGGGAAGTCTAAGGGAAGAAGGGGAAGTCTAGGGGAAGAAGGGGAAGTATAGAGGGAAGGGGAAGTCTAGGGGAAGAAGAGGAAGTCTAGGGGAAGAAGGGGAAGTCTAGGGGAAGAAGGGGAAGTCTAGGAGAAGTCTAGGGGAAGAAGGGGAAGTATAGCGGGAAGGGGAAGTCTAGGGGAAGTCTAGGGGAAGAAGGGGAAGTATAGAGGGAAGGGGAAGTATAGGGGAAGAAGGGGAAGTCTAAGGGAAGAAGGGGAAATCTAGGGGAAGAAGGGGAAGTATAGAGGGAAGGGGAAGTCTAGGGGAAGTCTAGGGGAAGAAGGGGAAGTATAGAGGGAAGGGGAAGTATAGGGGAAGAAGGGGAATTCTAAGGGAAGAAGGGGAAGTCTAGGGGAAGAAGGGGAAGTATAGAGGGAAGGGGAAGTCTAGGGGAAGAAGAGGAAGTCTAGGGGAAGAAGGGGAAGTCTAGGGGAAGAAGGGGAAGTATAGAGGGAAGGGGAAGTCTAGGGAAAGAAGGGGAAGTATAGAGGGAAGGGGAAGTCTAGGGGAAGTCTAGGGGAAGAAGGGGAAGTCTAGGGGAAGTCTAGGGGAAGAAGGGAAAGTATAGAGGGAAGGGGAAGTCTACGGGAAGTCTAGGGGAAGAAGGGGAAGTCTAGGGGAAGAAGGGGAAGTCTAGGAGAAGTCTAGGGGAAGAAGGGGAAGTATAGCGGGAAGGGGAAGTCTAGGGGAAGTCTAGGGGAAGAAGGGGAAGTATAGAGGGAAGGGGAAGTCTAGGGGAAGTCTAGGGGAAGAAGGGGAAGTATAGAGGGAAGGGAAGACTAGGGGAAGTCTAGGGGAAGAAGGGGAAGTATAGAGGGAAGGGGAAGTCTAGGGGAAGAAGGGGAAGTCTAGGGGAAGAAGGGGAAGTCTAGGGGAAGAAGGGGAAGTCTAGGGGAAGAAGGGGAAGTAGAATGGGAAGGGGAAGTCTAGGGGAAGTCAAGGGGAAGAAGGGGAAGTATAGAGGGAAGGGAAGTCTAGGGGAAGTCTAGGGGAAGATGGGGAAGTATAGAGGGAAGGGGAAGTCTAGGGGAAGATGGGGAAGTCTAGGGGAAGAAGGGGAAGTCTAGGGGAAGAAGGGGAAGTATAGAGGGAAGAGAAAGTCTAGGGGAAGAAGGTGAAGTATAGAGGCAAGGGGAAGTCTAGGGGAAGTCTAGGGGAACAAGGGGAAGTCTAGGGGAAGAAGGGGAATTCTAGGGGAAGAAGGGGAAGTCTAGGGGAAGAAGGGGAAGTATAGAGGGAAGGGGAAGTCCAGGGGAAGAAGAGGAAGTCTAGGGGAAGAAGGGGAAGTCTAGGGGAAGAAGGGGAAGTATAGAGGGAAGGGGAAGTCTAGGGGAAGAAGGGGAAGTATAGAAGGAAGGGGAAGTCTAGGGGAAGTCTAGGGGAAGAAGGGGAAGTCTAGGGGAAGTCTAGGGGAAGCAGGGGAAGTATAGAGGGAAGGGGAAGTCTAATGGAATAAGGGGAAGTATAGAGGGAAGGGGAAGTCTAGGGGAAGTCTAGGGGAAGAAGGGGAAGTCTAGGAGAAGTCTAGGGGAAGAAGGGGAAGTATAGCGGGAAGGCGAAGTCTAGGGGAAGTCTAGGGGAAGAAGGGGAAGTATAGAGGGAAGGGGAAGTATAGGGGAAGAAGGGGAAGTCTAAGGGAAGAAGCGGAAATCTAGGGGAAGAAGGGGAAGTCTAGGGGAAGAAGGGGAAGTATAGAGGGAAGAGAAAGTCTAGGGGAAGAAGGTGAAGTATAGAGGCAAGGGGAAGTCTAGGGGAAGTCTAGGGGAACAAGGGGAAGTCTAGGGGAAGAAGGGGAAGTCTAGGGGAAGAAGGGGAAGTCTAGGGGAAGAAGGGGAAGTATAGAGGGAAGGGGAAGTCCAGGGGAAGAAGAGGAAGTCTAGGGGAAGAAGGGGAAGTCTAGGGGAAGAAGGGGAAGTATAGAGGGAAGGGGAAGTCTAGGGAAGAAGGGGAAGTATAGAAGGAAGGGGAAGTCTAGGGGAAGTCTAGGGGAAGAAGGGGAAGTCTAGGGGAAGTCTAGGGGAAGCAGGGGAAGTATAGAGGGAAGGGGAAGTCTAATGGAATAAGGGGAAGTATAGAGGGAAGGGGGAAGTCTAGGGGAAGTCTAGGGGAAGAAGGGGAAGTCTAGGGGAAGTCTAGGGGAAGAAGGGAAAGTATAGAGGGAAGGGGAAGTCTACGGGAAGTCTAGGGGAAGAAGGGGAAGTCTAGGGGAAGAAGGGGAAGTCTAGGAGAAGTCTAGGGGAAGAAGGGAAGTATAGCGGGAAGGGGAATCTAGGGGAAGTCTAGGGGAAGAAGGGGAAGTATAGAGGGAAGGGGAAGTATAGGGGAAGAAGGGGAAGTCTAAGGGAAGAAGGGGAAATCTAGGGGAAGAAGGGGAAGTATAGAGGGAAGGGGAAGTCTAGGGGAAGACTAGGGGAAGAAGGGGAAGTATAGAGGGAAGGGGAAGTATAGGGGAAGAAGGGGAATTCTAAGGGAAGAAGGGGAAGTCTAGGGAAGAAGGGGAAGTATAGAGGGAAGGGGAAGTCTAGGGGAAGAAGAGGAAGTCTAGGGGAAGAAGGGGAAGTCTAGGGGAAGAAGGGGAAGTATAGAGGGAAGGGGAAGTCTAGGGAAAGAAGGGGAAGTATAGAGGAAGGGGAAGTCTAGGGGAAGTCTAGGGGAAGAAGGGGAAGTCTAGGGGAAGTCTAGGGGAAGAAGGGGAAGTATAGAGGGAAGGGGACGTAGAGGGGAAGAAGGGGAAGTCTAAGGGAAGAAGGGGAAGTCTAGGGGAAGAAGGGGAAGTATAGAGGGAAGGGGAAGTCTAGGGGAAGAAGAGGAAGTCTAGGGGAAGAAGGGGAAGTTTAGGGGAAGAAGGGGAAGTATAGAGGGAAGGGGAAGTCTAGGGGAAGAAGGGGAAGTATAGAGGGAAGGGGAAGTCTAGGGGAAGTCTAGGGGAAGAAGGGGAAGTCTAGGGGAAGTCTAGGGGAAGCAGGGGAAGTATAGAGGGAAGGGGGAAGTCTAATGGAAGAAGGGGAAGTATAGAGGGAAGGGGAAGTCTAGGGAAGAAGGGGAAGTCTAGGGGAAGAAGGGGAAGTCTAGGGGAAGAAGGGGAAGTAGAGAGGGAAGGGGAAGTCTAGGGGAAGTCTAGGGGAAGAAGGGGAAGTATAGAGGGAAGGGAAGTCTAGAGGAAGTTAAGGGGAAGAAGGAGAAGTCTAGGGGAAGTCTAGGGGAAGCAGGGGAAGTATAGAGGGAAGGGGAAGTCTAATGGAAGAAGGGGAAGTATAGAGGGAAGGGGAAGTCTAGGGGAAGTCTAGGGGAAGAAGGGGAAGTCTAGGGGAAGTCTAGGGGAAGAAGGGAAAGTATAGAGGGAAGGGGAAGTCTACGGGAAGTCTAGGGGAAGAAGGGGAAGTCTAGGGGAAGAAGGGGAAGTCTAGGAGAAGTCTAGGGGAAGAAGGGGAAGTATAGATGGAAGGGGAAGTCTAGGGGAAGAAGGGGAAGTCTAGGGGAAGAAGGAAAAGTATAGCGGGAAGGGGAAGTCTAGGGGAAGTCTAGGGGAAGAAGGGGAAGTATAGAGGGAAGGGGAAGTCTAAGGGAAGAAGGGGAAGTCTAAGGGAAGAAGGGGAAGTCTAGGGGAAGAAGGGGAAGTATAGAGGGAAGGGGAAGTCTAGGGGAAGAAGAGGAAGTCTAGGGGAAGAAGGGGAAGTCTAGGGGAAGAAGGGGAAGTCTAGGAGAAGTCTAGGGGAAGAAGGGGAAGTATAGCGGGAAGGGGAAGTCTAGGGGAAGTCTAGGGGAAGAAGGGGAAGTATAGAGGGAAGGGGAAGTATAGGGGAAGAAGGGGAAGTCTAAGGGAAGAAGGGGAAATCTAGGGGAAGAAGGGGAAGTATAGAGGGAAGGGGAAGTCTAGGGGAAGTCTAGGGGAAGAAGGGGAAGTATAGAGGGAAGGGGAAGTATAGGGGAAGAAGGGGAATTCTAAGGGAAGAAGGGGAAGTCTAGGGGAAGAAGGGGAAGTATAGAGGGAAGGGGAAGTCTAGGGGAAGAAGAGGAAGTCTAGGGGAAGAAGGGGAAGTCTAGGGGAAGAAGGGGAAGTATAGAGGGAAGGGGAAGTCTAGGGGAAGAAGGGGAAGTATAGAGGGAAGGGGAAGTCTAGGGAAAGAAGGGGAAGTATAGAGGGAAGGGGAAGTCTAGGGGAAGTCTAGGGGAAGAAGGGGAAGTCTAGGGGAAGTCTAGGGGAAGAAGGGGAAGTATAGAGGGAAGGGGACGTAGAGGGGAAGAAGGGGAAGTCTAAGGGAAGAAGGGGAAGTCTAGGGGAAGAAGGGGAAGTATAGAGGGAAGGGGAAGTCTAGGGGAAGAAGAGGAAGTCTAGGGGAAGAAGGGGAAGTTTAGGGGAAGAAGGGGAAGTATAGAGGGAAGGGGAAGTCTAGGGGAAGAAGGGGAAGTATAGAGGGAAGGGGAAGTCTAGGGGAAGTCTAGGGGAAGAAGGGGAAGTCTAGGGGAAGTCTAGGGGAAGCAGGGGAAGTATAGAGGGAAGGGGAAGTCTAATGGAAGAAGGGGAAGTATAGAGGGAAGGGGAAGTCTAGGGGAAGAAGGGGAAGTCTAGGGGAAGAAGGGGAAGTCTAGGGGAAGAAGGGGAAGTAGAGAGGGAAGGGGAAGTCTAGGGGAAGTCTAGGGGAAGAAGGGGAAGTATAGAGGGAAGGGAAGTCTAGAGGAAGTTAAGGGGAAGAAGGAGAAGTCTAGGGGAAGTCTAGGGGAAGCAGGGGAAGTATAGAGGGAAGGGGAAGTCTAATGGAAGAAGGGGAAGTATAGAGGGAAGGGGAAGTCTAGGGGAAGTCTAGGGGAAGAAGGGGAAGTCTAGGGGAAGTCTAGGGGAAGAAGGGAAAGTATAGAGGGAAGGGGAAGTCTACGGGAAGTCTAGGGGAAGAAGGGGAAGTCTAGGGGAAGAAGGGGAAGTCTAGGAGAAGTCTAGGGGAAGAAGGGGAAGTATAGATGGAAGGGGAAGTCTAGGGGAAGAAGGGGAAGTCTAGGGGAAGAAGGAAAAGTATAGCGGGAAGGGGAAGTCTAGGGGAAGTCTAGGGGAAGAAGGGGAAGTATAGAGGGAAGGGGAAGTCTAAGGGAAGAAGGGGAAGTCTAAGGGAAGAAGGGGAAGTCTAGGGGAAGAAGGGGAAGTATAGAGGGAAGGGGAAGTCTAGGGGAAGAAGAGGAAGTCTAGGGGAAGAAGGGGAAGTCTAGGGGAAGAAGGGGAAGTCTAGGAGAAGTCTAGGGGAAGAAGGGGAAGTATAGCGGGAAGGGGAAGTCTAGGGGAAGTCTAGGGGAAGAAGGGGAAGTATAGAGGGAAGGGGAAGTATAGGGGAAGAAGGGGAAGTCTAAGGGAAGAAGGGGAAATCTAGGGGAAGAAGGGGAAGTATAGAGGGAAGGGGAAGTCTAGGGGAAGTCTAGGGGAAGAAGGGGAAGTATAGAGGGAAGGGGAAGTATAGGGGAAGAAGGGGAATTCTAAGGGAAGAAGGGGAAGTCTAGGGGAAGAAGGGGAAGTATAGAGGGAAGGGGAAGTCTAGGGGAAGAAGAGGAAGTCTAGGGGAAGAAGGGGAAGTCTAGGGGAAGAAGGGGAAGTATAGAGGGAAGGGGAAGTCTAGGGAAAGAAGGGGAAGTATAGAGGGAAGGGGAAGTCTAGGGGAAGTCTAGGGGAAGAAGGGGAAGTCTAGGGGAAGTCTAGGGGAAGAAGGGAAAGTATAGAGGGAAGGGGAAGTCTACGGGAAGTCTAGGGGAAGAAGGGGAAGTCTAGGGGAAGAAGGGGAAGTCTAGGAGAAGTCTAGGGGAAGAAGGGGAAGTATAGCGGGAAGGGGAAGTCTAGGGGAAGTCTAGGGGAAGAAGGGGAAGTATAGAGGGAAGGGGAAGTATAGGGGAAGAAGGGGAAGTCTAAGGGAAGAAGGGGAAATCTAGGGGAAGAAGGGGAAGTATAGAGGGAAGGGGAAGTCTAGGGGAAGTCTAGGGGAAGAAGGGGAAGTATAGAGGGAAGGGGAAGTATAGGGGAAGAAGGGGAATTCTAAGGGAAGAAGGGGAAGTCTACGGGAAGAAGGGGAAGTATAGAGGGAAGGGGAAGTCTAGGGGAAGAAGAGGAAGTCTAGGGGAAGAAGGGGAAGTCTAGGGGAAGAAGGGGAAGTATAGAGGGAAGGGGAAGTCTAGGGAAAGAAGGGGAAGTATAGAGGGAAGGGGAAGTCTAGGGGAAGTCTAGGGGAAGAAGGGGAAGTCTAGGGGAAGTCTAGGGGAAGAAGGGGAAGTATAGAGGGAAGGGGAAGTATAGGGGAAGAAGGGGAAGTCTAAGGGAAGAAGGGGAAGTCTAGGGGAAGAAGGGGAAGTATAGAGGGAAGGGGAAGTCTAGGGGAAGAAGAGGAAGTCTAGGGGAAGAAGGGGAAGTTTAGGGGAAGAAGGGGAAGTATAGAGGGAAGGGGAAGTCTAGGGGAAGAAGGGGAAGTACAGAGGGAAGGGGAAGTCTAGGGGAAGTCTAGGGGAAGAAGGGGAAGTCTAGGGGAAGTCTAGGGGAAGCAGGGGAAGTATAGAGGGAAGGGGAAGTCTAATGGAAGAAGGGGAAGTATAGAGGGAAGGCGAAGTCTAGGGGAAGAAGGGGAAGTCTAGGGGAAGAAGGGGAAGTCTAGGGGAAGAAGGGGAAGTAGAGAGGGAAGGGGAAGTCTAGGGGAAGTCTAGGGGAAGAAGGGGAAGTATAGAGGGAAGGGAAGTCTAGAGGAAGTTAAGGGGAAGAAGGAGAAGTCTAGGGGAAGTCTAGGGGAAGCAGGGGAAGTATAGAGGGAAGGGGAAGTCTAATGGAAGAAGGGGAAGTATAGAGGGAAGGGGAAGTCTAGGGGAAGTCTAGGGGAAGAAGGGGAAGTCTAGGGGAAGTCTAGGGGAAGAAGGGAAAGTATAGAGGGAAGGGGAAGTCTACGGGAAGTCTAGGGGAAGAAGGGGAAGTCTAGGGGAAGAAGGGGAAGTCTAGGAGAAGTCTAGGGGAAGAAGGGGAAGTATAGATGGAAGGGGAAGTCTAGGTGAAGAAGGGGAAGTCTAGGGGAAGAAGGAAAAGTATAGCGGGAAGGGGAAGTCTAGGGGAAGTCTAGGGGAAGAAGGGGAAGTATAGAGGGAAGGGGAAGTATAGGGGAAGAAGGGGAAGTCTAAGGGAAGAAGGGGAAGTCTAGGGGAAGAAGGGGAAGTATAGAGGGAAGGGGAAGTCTAGGGGAAGAAGAGGAAGTCTAGGGGAAGAAGGGGAAGTCTAGGGGAAGAAGGGGAAGTATAGAGGGAAGGGGAAGTCTAGGGGAAGAAGGGGAAGTATAGAGGGAAGGGGAAGTCTACGGGAAGTCTATGGGAAGAAGGGGAAGTCTAGGGGAAGTCTAGGGGAAGCAGGGGAAGTATAGAGGGAAGGGGAAGTCTAATGGAAGAAGGGGAAGTATAGAGGGAAAGGGGAAGTCTAGGGGAAGAAGGGGAAGTCTAGGGGAAGAAGGGGAAGTCTAGGGGAAGAAGGGGAAGTAGAGAGGGAAGGGGAAGTCTAGGGGAAGTCTAGGGGAAGAAGGGGAAGTATAGAGGGAGGGAAGTCTAGGGGAAGTCTAGGGGAAGAAGGGGAAGTATAGAGGGAAGGGGAAGTCTAGGGGAAGAAGGGGAAGTCTAGGGGAAGAAGGGGAAGTATAGAGGGAAGAGAAAGTCTAGGGGAAGAAGGGGAAGTATAGAGGGAAGGGGAAGTCCAGGGGAAGTCTAGGGGTAGAAGGGGAAGTCTAGGGGAAGAAGGGGAAGAAGGGAAGGTATAGAGGGAAGGGGAAGTCTAGGGGAAGTCTAGGGGAAGAAGGGGAAGTCTAGGGGAAGAAGGGGATGTCTAGGGGAAGAAGGGGAAGTAGAGAGGGAAGGGGAAGTCTAGGGGAAGTCTAGGGGAAGAAGGGGAAGTATAGAGGGAAGGGAAGTCTAGGGGAAGTCTAGGGGAAGAAGAGGAAGTATAGAGGGAAGGGGAAGTCTAGGGGAAGAAGGGGAAGTCTAGGGGAAGAAGGGGAAGTATAGGGGAAGAAGGGGAAGTATAGAGGGAAGAGAAAGTCTAGGGGAAGAAGGGGAAGTATAGAGGCAATGGGAAGTCTAGGGGAAGTCTAGGGGAAGAAGGGGAAGTCTAGGGGAAGAATGGGAAGTCTAGGGGAAGAAGGGGAAGTCTAAGGGAAGAAGGGGAAGTCTAGGGGAAGAAGGGGAAGTATAGAGGGAAGGGGAAGTCTAGGGGAAGAAGAGGAAGTCTAGGGGAAGAAGGAGAAGTCTAGGGGAAGAAGGGGAAGTATAGAGGAAAGGGGAAGTCTAGGGGAAGAAGGGGACGTATAGAGGGAAGGGGAAGTCTAGGGGAAGAAGGGGAAATCTAGGGGAAGAAGGGGAAGTCTAGGGGAAGAAGGGGAAGTAGAGAGGGAAGGGGAAGTCTAGGGGAAGTCTAGGGGAAGAAGGGGAAGTATAGAGGGAAGGGAAGTCTATGGGAAGTCTAGGGGAAGAAGGGGAAGTATAGAGGGAAGGGGAAGTCTAGGGGAAGAAGGGGAAGTCTAGGGGAAGAAGGGGAAGTATAGAGGGAAGAGAAAGTCTAGGGGAAGAAGGGGAAGAAGGGAAGGTATAGAGGGAAGGGGAAGTCTACGGGAAGTCTAGGGGAAGAAGGAGAGGTCTAGGGGAAGAAGGGGAAATCTAGGGGAAGAAGAGGAAGTATAGAGGGAAGGGGAAGTCTAGGGGAAAAAGGGGAAGTCTAGGGGAAGAAGGGGAAGTATAGAGGAAAGGGGAAGTCTAGGGGAAGAAGGGGAAATCTAGGAGAAGAAGGGGAACTCTAGGGGAAGAAGGGGAAGTATAGAGGGAAGGGGAAGTCTAGGGGAAGAAGGGGAAATCTAGGGGAAGTCTAGGGAAGAAGGGGAAGTATAGAGGGAAGGGGAAGTGTAGGGGAAGTCTTGGGGAAGAAGGGGAAGTCTAGGGGAAGACGTGGAAGTCTAGGGGAAGAAGGGGAGTATAGAGGGAAGGGGAAGTCAAGGGGTAGACTAGGGGAAGAAGGGGAAGTATAGAGGGAAGGGGAAGTCTAGGGGAAGTCTAGGAGAAGAAGGGGAAGTCTAGGGGAAATCTAGAGGAAGAAGGGGAAGTATAGAGGGAAGGGGAAGTCTAATGGAAGAAGGGGAAGTATAGAGGGAAGGGGAAGTCTAGGGGAAGTCTAGGGGAAGAAGGGGAAGTCTAGGGGAAGTCTAGGGGAAGAAGGGAAAGTATAGAGGGAAGGGGAAGTCTAGTGGAAGTCTAGGGGAAGAAGGGGAAGTATAGAGGAAAGGTTAAGTCTAGGGGAAGTCTAGGGGAAGAAGGGGCAGTATAGAGGGAAGGGGAAGTCTAGGGGAAGTCTAGGGGAAGAAGGGGAAGTATAGAGGGAAGGGGAAGTCTAGGGGAAGTCTAGGGGAAGAAGGGGAAGTCTAGGGGAAGAAGGGGAAGTCTAGGGGAAGAAGGGGAAATATAGAGGGAAGGGGAAGTCTAGGGGAAGTCTAGGGGAAGAAGGGGAAGTCTAGGGGAAGTAGGGGAAGTCTAGGGGAAGTCTAGGGGAAGTCTAGGGGAAGAAGGGGAAGTATAGAGGGAAGGGAAGTCTAGGGGAAGTCTAGGGGAAGAAGGAGAAGTATAGAGGGAAGGGGAAGTCTAGGGGAAGAAGGGGAAGTCTAGGGGAAGAAGGGGAAGTCTAGGGGAAGAAGGGGAAGTATAGAGGGAAGAGAAAGTCTAGGGGAAGAAGGGGAAGTATAGAGGCAATGGGAAGTCTAGGGGAAGTCTAGGGGAAGAAGGGGAAGTCTAGGGGAAGAATGGGAAGTCTAGGGGAAGAAGGGGAAGTCTAAGGGAAGAAGGGGAAGTCTCGGGGAAGAAGGGGAAGTCTAGGGGAAGAAGGGGAAGTATAGAGGGAAGAGAAAGTCTAGGGGAAGAAGGGGAAGTATAGAGGCAATGGGAAGTCTAGGGGAAGTCTAGGGGAAGAAGGGGAAGTCTAGGGGAAGAATGGGAAGTCTAGGGGAAGAAGGGGAAGTTTAAGGGAAGAAGGGGAAGTCTAGGGGAAGAAGGGGAAGTATAGAGGGAAGGGGAAGTCTAGGGGAAGAAGAGGAAGTCTAGGGGAAGAAGGGGAAGTCTAGGGGAAGAAGGGGAAGTATAGAGGAAAGGGGAAGTCTAGGCGAAGAAGGGGACGTATAGAGGGAAGGGGAAGTCTAGGGGAAGTCTAGGGGAAGAAGGGGAAGTCTTGGGGAAGTCTAGGGGAAGCAGGGGAAGTATAGAGGGAAGGGGAAGTCTAATGGAAGAAGGGGAAGTATAGAGGGAAGGGGAAGTCTAGGGGAAGTCTAGGGGAAGAAGGGGAAGTCTAGGGCAAGTCTAGGGGAAGAAGGGAAGGTATAGAGGGAAGGGGAAGTCTACGGGAAGTCTAGGGGAAGAAGGGGAAGTCTAGGGGAAGAAGGGAAATTCTAGGGGAAGAAGAGGAAGTATAGAGGGAAGGGGAAGTCTAGGGGAAAAAGGGGAAGTCTAGTGGAAGAAGGGGAAGTCTAGGGGAAGTCTAGGGGAAGAAGGGGAAGTATGGAGGGAAGGGGAAGTCTAGGGGAAGAAGGGGAAGATATGGCGTTGTGAGGAGGACTTGCCAGGTTAGGGAAACAAGGCCCAGACAGTTAATGGCTGTGCCTTGTTCCGGTCCCCCTCACACCCACAGGCTTGTTGGTTGCCTTATCAGCCAGCCCTCAGGCCTCCGGGTGCTGCTTTTAAATGCCAGATCAGTGCATAATAAGATCTCCCTCATCCACGATTTAATTGTGGATGAGGCAGCCGATCTGGTATGTATAACCGAGACCTGGGTGGGAGAGCAGGGAGGAGTTAGTCTCTCCCAGTTATGCCCACCGGGGTACTTGGTTCAGCATCAGGGTAGACTTGAGGGCCGGGGAGGGGGGGTTGCTGTGGTCTATAGGAATTCCATCCCCCTCTGCAGGCTCCCTGTCCATGCGACTACTGGTCTGGAGTGTTTGCACCTTGTGTTGGGCCAACGGGACAGATTAGGGATTCTGTTGGTGTACCGCCCACCCCGCTGCTCAACAGACTCCCTAGCTGAGCTGACAGAGGTGGTCTCTGGTGTACTGTTGAGGTCCCCCAGACTCTTGGTTCTGGGGGATGTCAACATTCATGCCGAGGGCACTTTATCTGGGGCAGCTCAGGATTTCATGGTTTCCATGACAACCATGGGACTGTCCCAACATACCATCGGCCCAACACATGTAGCAGGGCATACTCTAGACCTGGTTTTTTTCAACTGGACATGGAGATGGGGATCTGAAAGTGGGGAACTTTACATCAACCCCTCTGTCATGGTCAGATCACCACCTGCTGAGGTTTAGACTTACAGCGGCTTTTCCCCTCTGCAAGGGTGGGGGACCCATTAAGATGGTCCGCCCCCGGAGGCTAATGGATCCAGATGGTTTCCAGAGGGCTCTGGGGAGTTTTCCGGCTGATAGGGCTGGCTCTCCTGTCGAAACCCTGGTTGATCTGTGGAATGCAGAAATGACCCGGGCAGTTGACACGATTGCTCCTGAGCGCCCTCTCCTGTGTAGAGCTCGAACGGCTCCGTGGTATACCCCAGAGCTGAGAGTGATGAAACAAAACAGGAGACGGCTTGAGGGCAGATGGAGACGAACTCCTGATGGATGCAATCAAACACTGGTAAGTGCTTATGGTAAGCTGTATTCAGGGGCAGTGAGGGCAGCAAAAAAACAATACTTTGCTGCCACTATTCAATCATCAACCTGCCACCCAGCGGAGCTTTTCAGAGTTGTCCGGGGGCTTTTACATGCTGGCCCCAAGGACATGGTAGAACCATCTGAGGCCCGCTGTAATACATTTGCTGGGCACTTCCAGAATAAAATCTCTGGCATCCGTCAGGACTTAGACTCCAGTGTTATAGCAGATGAATCTAGTGAGGTATCCAGAGCACAGGCTTGTCCTGTTTTCTTGGATGAGTTTCAGTTGGTGCAGCTCGAGGATGTTGACAAGGTGCTTGGACAGGTTCGTGCAACCACTTCCATATTGGATCCTTGCCCCTCTTGGCTAATAAAAGCTAGCAGGGATGGAACAACTGGCTGGGCCAGGGAAGTGATTAATGCCTCTTTGCAAGAGGGAGTGGTCCCAGGCCTCCTGAAAGAGGCGGCAGTGAGACCACTCCTAAAGAAATCTTCCCTGGACCCTGAAAATCTGAATAACTACAGGCCAGTAGCAAATGTTCCATTCCTGGGCAAGGTCCTGGAGCGGGTGGTTGCGAGCCAGCTCCAGGCACTCTTGGATGAGACTGATTATCTGGATCCATTTCAGTCGGGTTTCAGGCCTGGTTTTGGTACGGAAACAGCCTTGGTCGCCCTGTATGATGACCTATGTCGGGAGAAAGACAGGGGGAGTGTGACTCTGTTGATTCTCCTTGATCTCTCAGCGGCTTTCGATACCATCGACCATGGTATCCTTCTGGCACGACTGGCTGAGTTGGGAGTGGGAGGCACTGCATTGCAGTGGTTCCGCTCCTACTTGGTGGGTCGGCTCCAGAAGGTGGTGCTTGGGGAACATTGCTCGGCCCCGTGGATTCTCCAGTATGGGGTTCCGCAGGGGTCAGTTTTGTCCCCCATGCTGTTCAATATCTACATGAAACCGTTGAGTGCAGTCATCCGGAGTTTTGGAGTGCGTTGTCATCAGTATGCTGATGACACGCAGCTCTATTTCTCCTTTTCATCTTCATCAGGCGAGGCTGTGGATGTGCTGAACCAGTGCCTGGCTGCGACAATGGACTGGATGAGGGCTAATAAACTGAAACTCAATCCAGACAAGACTGAGACGCTGTTGGTGGGTGGTTCCGCTGACCGGATGGAGGGTGTTCAACCTGTTCTGGATGGGGTTGCACTCCCCTTGAAGGAGCGGGTTCGTAGCTTGGGGGTTCTCCTAGAACCATCTCTGTCACTTGAGGCGCAGGTGGCCTCAGTGGCACGGAGTGCCTTCTACCAACTTCGGTTGGTGGCCCAGCTACGTCCCTATCTGGACAGGGATAACCTGGCTTCAGTTGTCCATGCTCTGGTAACCTCCAAGTTAGATTACTGCAATGCACTCTACGTGGGGCTGCCTTTGAAGGTGGTTCGGAAGCTGCAGCTTGTGCAAAATGCAGCGGCCAGATTGATAACTGGAACCAGTAGGTTCGAACATATAAGACCTACTCTGGCCCGCTTGCATTGGCTGCCTGTATGTTTCCGAGCCCGGTTCAAGGTGCTGGTTTTAACCTATAAAGCCTTACACGGCTTGGGACCACAATACCTGATGGAACGCCTTTCCCGACATGAACCTACCCGAACACTACGTTCAACATCTAAGGCCCTCCTCCGAGTGCCTCCTCCGAGGGAAGCTCGGAGGTCGGCAACAAGAGAGAGGGCCTTCTCTGTGGTGGCTCCCCAATTGTGGAACGATCTCCCTGTCGAGGCCCGCCTGGCGCCAACATTGTTATCTTTTCGGCGCCAGGTCAAGACTTTCCTCTTCTCTCAGGCATTTGGCAATATCTGAGGAGCCTGGGTCTGTTTTGTTTTGTTTTTGTAGGTTTTTTTTTTTGTTTTTTTTGTTTTTTTTTTGTTTTTGTTTTTTTGAAGTGTTGAAGTGGTTTTTAAATGTACAGATTGTGTGTATGTTGTATGTTTTTGCTGTTTTAATTTTTGTATATTGTTTTTAATTGTTTTTAATCCTATGTAAACCGCCCAGAGAGCTTCGGCTATGGGGCGGTATACAAATGTAATAAATAAATAAATAAATAAATAGAGGGAAGGGGAAGTCTAGGGGAAGTCTAGGGGAAGAAGGGGAAGTATAGAGGGAAGGGGAAGTCTAGGGGAAGAAGGGGAAGTATAGAGGGAAGGGGAAGTCTAGGGGAAGTCTAGGGGAAGAAGGGGAAGTATAGAGGGAAGGGGAAGTCTAGGGGAAGTCTAGGGGAAGAAGGGGAAGTATAGAGGGAAGGGGAAGTATAGGGGAAGAAGGGGAAGTCTAGGGGAAGAAGGGGAAGTCTAGGAGAAGTCTAGGGGAAGAAGGGGAAGTATAGCGGGAAGGGGAAGTCTAGGGGAAGTCTAGGGGAAGAAGGGGAAGTATAGAGGGAAGGGGAAGTATAGGGGAAGAAGGGGAAGTCTAAGGGAAGAAGGGGAAGTCTAGGGGAAGAAGGGGAAGTATAGAGGGAAGGGGAAGTCTAGGGGAAGTCTAGGGGAAGAAGGGGAAGTATAGAGGGAAGGGGAAGTCTAGGGGAAGAAGGGGAAGTATAGCGGGAAGGGGAAGTCTAGGGGAAGTCTAGGGGAAGAAGGGGAAGTATAGAGGGAAGGGGAAGTATAGGGGAAGAAGGGGAAGTCTAAGGGAAGAAGGGGAAATCTAGGGGAAGAAGGGGAAGTATAGAGGGAAGGGGAAGTCTAGGGGAAGTCTAGGGGAAGAAGGGGAAGTATAGAGGGAAGGGGAAGTATAGGGGAAGAAGGGGAATTCTAAGGGAAGAAGGGGAAGTCTAGGGGAAGAAGGGGAAGTATAGAGGGAAGGGGAAGTCTAGGGGAAGAAGAGGAAGTCTAGGGGAAGAAGGGGAAGTCTAGGGGAAGAAGGGGAAGTATAGAGGGAAGGAGAAGTCTAGGGAAAGAAGGGGAAGTATAGAGGGAAGGGGAAGTCTAGGGGAAGTCTAGGGGAAGAAGGGGAAGTCTAGGGGAAGTCTAGGGGAAGAAGGGGAAGTATAGAGGGAAGGGGAAGTATAGGGGAAGAAGGGGAAGTCTAAGGGAAGAAGGGGAATTCTAGGGGAAGAAGGGGAAGTATAGAGGGAAGGGGAAGTCTAGGGGAAGAAAAGGAAGTCTAGGGGAAGAAGGGGAAGTTTAGGGGAAGATGGGGAAGTATAGAGGGAAGGGGAAGTCTAGGGGAAGAAGGGGAAGTATAGAGGGAAGGGGAAGTCTAGGGGAAGTCTAGGGGAAGAAGGGGAAGTCTAGGGGAAGTCTAGGGGAAGCAGGGGAAGTATAGAGGGAAGGGGAAGTCTAATGGAAGAAGGGGAAGTATAGAGGGAAGGGGAAGTCTAGGGGAAGAAGGGGAAGTCTAGGGGAAGAAGGGGAAGTATAGGGGAAGAAGGGGAAGTAGAGAGGGAAGGGGAAGTCTAGGGGAAGTCTAGGGGAAGAAGGGGAAGTATAGAGGGAAGGGAAGTCTAGAGGAAGTTAAGGGGAAGAAGGAGAAGTCTAGGGGAAGTCTAGGGGAAGCAGGGGAAGTATAGAGGGAAGGGGAAGTCTAATGGAAGAAGGGGAAGTATAGAGGGAAGGGGAAGTCTAGGGGAAGTCTAGGGGAAGAAGGGGAAGTCTAGGGGAAGTCTAGGGGAAGAAGGGAAAGTATAGAGGGAAGGGGAAGTCTACGGGAAGTCTAGGGGAAGAAGGGGAAGTCTAGGGGAAGAAGGGGAAGCCTAGGAGAAGTCTAGGGGAAGAAGGGGAAGTATAGATGGAAGGGGAAGTCTAGGGGAAGAAGGGGAAGTCTAGGGGAAGAAGGAAAAGTATAGCGGGAAGGGGAAGTCTAGGGGAAGTCTAGGGGAAGAAGGGAAGGTATAGAGGGAAGGGGAAGTATAGGGGAAGAAGGGGAAGTCTAAGGGAAGAAGGGGAAGTCTAGGGGAAGAAGGGGAAGTATAGAGGGAAGGGGAAGTCTAGGGGAAGAAGAGGAAGTCTAGGGGAAGAAGGGGAAGTCTAGGGGAAGAAGGGGAAGTATAGAGGGAAGGGGAAGTCTAGGGGAAGAAGGGGAAGTATAGAGGGAAGGGGAAGTCTACGGGAAGTCTATGGGAAGAAGGGGAAGTCTAGGGGAAGTCTAGGGGAAGCAGGGGAAGTATAGAGGGAAGGGGAAGTCTAATGGAAGAAGGGGAAGTATAGAGGGAAAGGGGAAGTCTAGGGGAAGAAGGGGAAGTCTAGGGGAAGAAGGGGAAGTCTAGGGGAAGAAGGGGAAGTAGAGAGGGAAGGGGAAGTCTAGGGGAAGTCTAGGGGAAGAAGGGGAAGTATAGAGGGAAGGGAAGTCTAGGGGAAGTCTAGGGGAAGAAGGGGAAGTATAGAGGGAAGGGGAAGTCTAGGGGAAGAAGGGGAAGTCTAGGGGAAGAAGGGGAAGTATAGAGGGAAGAGAAAGTCTAGGGGAAGAAGGGGAAGTATAGAGGGAAGGGGAAGTCCAGGGGAAGTCTAGGGGTAGAATGGGAAGTCTAGGGGAAGAAGGGGAAGAAGGGAAGGTATAGAGGGAAGGGGAAGTCTAGGGGAAGTCTAGGGGAAGAAGGGGAAGTCTAGGGGAAGAAGGGGATGTCTAGGGGAAGAAGGGGAAGTAGAGAGGGAAGGGGAAGTCTAGGGGAAGTCTAGGGGAAGAAGGGGAAGTATAGAGGGAAGGGAAGTCTAGGGGAAGTCTAGGGGAAGAAGGGGAAGTATAGAGGGAAGGGGAAGTCTAGGGGAAGAAGGGGAAGTCTAGGGGAAGAAGAGGAAGTCTAGGGGAAGAAGGGGACGTATAGAGGGAAGGGGAAGTCTAGGGGAAGAAGGGGAAGTCTAGGGGAAGAAGGGGAAGTCTAGGGGAAGAAGGGGAAGTAGAGAGGGAAGGGGAAGTCTAGGGGAAGTCTAGGGGAAGAAGGGGAAGTAGAGAGGGAAGGGAAGTCTATGGGAAGTCTAGGGGAAGAAGGGGAAGTATAGAGGGAAGGGGAAGTCTAGGGGAAGAAGGGGAAGTCTAGGGGAAGAAGGGGAAGTATAGAGGGAAGAGAAAGTCTAGGGGAAGAAGGGGAAGTATAGAGGGAAGGGGAAGTCCAGGGGAAGTCTAGGGGTAGAAGGGGAAGTCTAGGGGAAGAAGGGGAAGAAGGGAAGGTATAGAGGGAAGGGGAAGTCTACGGGAAGTCTAGGGGAAGAAGGAGAGGTCTAGGGGAAGAAGGGGAAATCTAGGGGAAGAAGAGGAAGTATAGAGGGAAGGGGAAGTCTAGGGGAAAAAGGGGAAGTCTAGGGGAAGAAGGGGAAGTATAGAGGAAAGGGGAAGTCTAGGGGAAGAAGGGGAAATCTAGGAGAAGAAGGGGAACTCTAGGGGAAGAAGGGGAAGTATAGAGGGAAGGGGAAGTCTAGGGGAAGAAGGGGAAATCTAGGGGAAGTCTAGGGAAGAAGGGGAAGTATAGAGGGAAGGGGAAGTGTAGGGGAAGTCTTGGGGAAGAAGGGGAAGTCTAGGGGAAGACGTGGAAGTCTAGGGGAAGAAGGGGAAGTATAGAGGGAAGGGGAAGTCAAGGGGTAGACTAGGGGAAGAAGGGGAAGTATAGAGGGAAGGGGAAGTCTAGGGGAAGTCTAGGAGAAGAAGGGGAAGTCTAGGGGAAATCTTGAGGAAGAAGGGGAAGTATAGAGGGAAGGGGAAGTCTAATGGAAGAAGGGGAAGTATAGAGGGAAGGGGAAGTCTAGGGGAAGTCTAGGGGAAGAAGGGGAAGTCTAGGGGAAGTCTAGGGGAAGAAGGGAAAGTATAGAGGGAAGGGGAAGTCTAGTGGAAGTCTAGGGGAAGAAGGGGAAGTATAGAGGAAAGGTTAAGTCTAGGGGAAGTCTAGGGGAAGAAGGGGCAGTATAGAGGGAAGGGGAAGTCTAGGGGAAGTCTAGGGGAAGAAGGGGAAGTATAGAGGGAAGGGGAAGTCTAGGGGAAGTCTAGGGGAAGAAGGGGAAGTCTAGGGGAAGAAGGGGAAGTATAGAGGGAAGGGGAAGTCTAGTGGAAGTCTAGGGGAAGAAGGGGAAGTCTAGGGGAAGAAGGGGAAGTCTAGGGGAAGAAGGGGAAATATAGAGGGAAGGGGAAGTCTAGGGGAAGAAGGGGAAGTATAGAGGGAAGGGGAAGTCTAGGGGAAGAAGGGGAAGTCTAGGAGAAGAAGGGGAAGTCTAGGGGAAGAAGGGGAAGTATAGAGGGAAGGGGAAGTCTAGGGGAAGTCTAGGGGGAGAAGGGGAAATCTAAGGGAAGAAGGGGAAGTCTAGGGGAAGAAGGGGAAGTCTAGGGGAAGAAGGGGAACTATAGAGGGAAGGGGAAGTCTAGGGGAAGTCTAGGGGAAAAGGGGAAGTATAGAGGGAAGGGGAAGTCTAGGGGAAGTCTAGGGGAAGAAGGGGAAGTATAGCGAGAAGGGGAAGTCTAGGGGAAGTCTAGGGGAAGAAGGGGAAGTATAGAGGAAAGGGGAAGTCTAGGGGAAGTCTAGGGGAAGAAGGGGCAGTATAGAGGGAAGGGGAAGACTAGGGGAAGTCTAGGGGAAGAAGGGGAAGTATAGAGGGAAGGGGAAGTCTAGGGGAAGTCTAGGGGAAGAAGGGGAAGTCTAGGGGAAGAAGGGGAAGTCTAGGGGAAGAAGGGGAAGTCTGGAGGGAAGGGGAAGTCTAGGGGAAGTCTAGGGGAAGAAGGGGAAGTCTAGAGGGAAGGGGAAGTCTAGGGGAAGTCTAGGGGAAGAAGGGGAAGTATAGAGGGAAGGGGAAGTCTAGGGGAAGTCTAAGGGAAGAAGGGGAAGTCTAGGGGAAGAAGGGGAAGTATAGAGGGAAGGGGAAGTCTAGGGGAAGAAGAGGAAGTCTAGGGGAAGAAGGGGAAGTCTAGGGGAAGAAGGGGAAGTATAGAGGGAAGGGGAAGTCTAGGGGAAGAAGGGGAAGTATAGAGGGAAGGGGAAGACTACAGGAAGTCTAGGGGAAGCAGGGGAAGTATAGAGGGAAGGGGAAGTCTAATGGAAGAAGGGGAAGTATAGAGGGAAGGGGAAGTCTAGGGGAAGAAGGGGATGTCTAGGGGAAGAAGGGGAAGTCTAGGGGAAGAAGGGGAAGTAGAGAGGGAAGGGGAAGTCTAGGGGAAGTCTAGGGGAAGAAGGGGAAGTATAGAGGGAAGGGGAAGTCTAGGGGAAGAAGGGGAAGTCTAGGGGAAGAAGGGGAAGTCTAGGGGAAGAAGGGGAAGTATAGAGGGAAGAGAAAGTCTAGGGGAAGAAGGGGAAGTATAGAGGGAAGGGGAAGTCAAGGGGAAGTCTAGGGGTAGAAGGGGAAGTCTAGGGGAAGAAGGGGAAGAAGGGAAGTTATAGAGGGAAGGGGAAGTCTACGGGAAGTCTAGGGGAAGAAGGGGAAGTCTAAGGGAAGAAGGGGAAGTCTAGGGGAAGAAGGGGAAGTATAGAGGGAAGGGGAAGTCTAGGGGAAGAAGAGGTAGTCTAGGGGAAGAAGGAGAAGTCTAGGGGAAGAAGGGGAAGTATAGAGGAAAGGGGAAGTCTAGGGGAAGAAGGGGACGTATAGAGGGAAGGGGAAGTCTAGGGGAAGTCTAGGGGAAGAAGGGGAAGTCTAGGGGAAGTCTAGGGGAAGCAGGGGAAGTATAGAGGGAAGGGGAAGTCTAATGGAAGAAGGGGAAGTATAGAGGGAAGGGGAAGTCTAGGGGAAGTCTATGGGAAGAAGGGGAAGTCTACGGGAAGTCTAGGGGAAGAAGGGGAAGTCTAGGGGAAGAAGGGGAAGTCTAGGGGAAGAAGAGGAAGTATAGAGGGAAGGGGAAGTCTAGGGGAAAAAGGGGAAGTCTAGTGGAAGAAGGGGAAGTCTAGGGGAAGTCTAGGGGAAGAAGGGGAAATCTAGGAGAAGAAGGGGAACTCTAGGGGAAGAAGGGGAAGTATAGAGGGAAGGGGAAGTCTAGGGGAAGAAGGGGAAATCTAGGGGAAGTCTAGGGAAGAAGGGGAAGTATAGAGGGAAGGGGAAGTGTAGGGGAAGTCTTGGGGAAGAAGGGGAAGTCTAGGGGAAGACGTGGAAGTCTAGGGGAAGAAGGGGAAGTATAGAGGGAAGGGGAAGTCTAGGGGAAGTCTAGGAGAAGAAGGGGAAGTCTAGGGGAAATCTAGAGGAAGAAGGGGAAGTATAGAGGGAAGGGGAAGTCTAATGGAAGAAGGGGAAGTATAGAGGGAAGGGGAAGTCTAGGGGAAGTCTAGGGGAAGAAGGGGAAGTCTAGGGGAAGTCTAGGGGAAGAAGGGAAAGTATAGAGGGAAGGGGAAGTCTAGTGGAAGTCTAGGGGAAGAAGGGGAAGTATAGAGGAAAGGTTAAGTCTAGGGGAAGTCTAGGGGAAGAAGGGGCAGTATAGAGGGAAGGGGAAGTCTAGGGGAAGTCTAGGGGAAGAAGGGGAAGTATAGAGGGAAGGGGAAGTCTAGGGGAAGTCTAGGGGAAGAAGGGGAAGTCTAGGGGAAGAAGGGGAAGTATAGAGGGAAGGGGAAGTCTAGGGGAAGTCTAGGGGAAGAAGGGGAAGTCTAGGGGAAGAAGGGGAAGTCTAGGGGAAGAAGGGGAAATATAGAGGGAAGGGGAAGTCTAGGGGAAGTCTAGGGGAAGAAGGGGAAGTCTAGGGGAAGTAGGGGAAGTCTAGGGGAAGTCTAGGGGAAGAAGGGGAAGTATAGAGGGAAGGGGAAGTCTAGGGGAAGAAGGGGAAGTCTAGGAGAAGAAGGGGAAGTCTAGGGGAAGAAGGGGAAGTATAGAGGGAAGGGGAAGTCTAGGGGAAGTCTAGGGGGAGAAGGGGAAATCTAAGGGAAGAAGGGGAAGTCTAGGGGAAGAAGGGGAAGTCTAGGGGAAGAAGGGGAACTATAGAGGGAAGGGGAAGTCTAGGGGAAGTCTAGGGGAAGAAGGGGAAGTCTAGGGGAAGTAGGGGAAGTCTAGGGGAAGTCTAGGGGAAGAAGGGGAAGTATAGAGGGAAGGGGAAGTCTAGGGGAAGAAGGGGAAGTCTAGGAGAAGAAGGGGAAGTCTAGGGGAAGAAGGGGAAGTATAGAGGGAAGGGGAAGTCTAGGGGAAGTCTAGGGGGAGAAGGGGAAATCTAAGGGAAGAAGGGGAAGTCTAGGGGAAGAAGGGGAAGTCTAGGGGAAGAAGGGGAAATATAGAGGGAAGGGGAAGTCTAGGGGAAGTCTAGGGGAAAAGGGGAAGTATAGAGGGAAGGGGAAGTCTAGGGGAAGTCTAGGGGAAGAAGGGGAAGTATAGCGAGAAGGGGAAGTCTAGGGGAAGTCTAGGGGAAGAAGGGGAAGTATAGAGGAAAGGGGAAGTCTAGGGGAAGTCTAGGGGAAGAAGGGGCAGTATAGAGGGAAGGGGAAGACTAGGGGAAGTCTAGGGGAAGAAGGGGAAGTATAGAGGGAAGGGGAAGTCTAGGGGAAGTCTAGGGGAAGAAGGGGAAGTCTAGGGGAAGAAGGGGAAGTCTAGGGGAAGAAGGGGAAGTCTGGAGGGAAGGGGAAGTCTAGGGGAAGTCTAGGGGAAGAAGGGGAAGTCTAGAGGGAAGGGGAAGTCTAGGGGAAGTCTAGGGGAAGAAGGGGAAGTATAGAGGGAAGGGGAAGTCTAGGGGAAGTCTAAGGGAAGAAGGGGAAGTCTAGGGGAAGAAGGGGAAGTATAGAGGGAAGGGGAAGTCTAGGGGAAGAAGAGGAAGTCTAGGGGAAGAAGGGGAAGTCTAGGGGAAGAAGGGGAAGTATAGAGGGAAGAGGAAGTCTAGGGGAAGAAGGGGAAGTATAGAGGGAAGGGGAAGACTACAGGAAGTCTAGGGGAAGAAGGGGAAGTCTAGGGGAAGTCTAGGGGAAGCAGGGGAAGTATAGAGGGAAGGGGAAGTCTAATGGAAGAAGGGGAAGTATAGAGGGAAGGGGAAGTCTAGGGGAAGAAGGGGATGTCTAGGGGAAGAAGGGGAAGTCTAGGGGAAGAAGGGGAAGTAGAGAGGGAAGGGGAAGTCTAGGGGAAGTCTAGGGGAAGAAGGGGAAGTATAGAGGGAAGGGGAAGTCTAGGGGAAGAAGGGGAAGTCTAGGGGAAGTCTAGGGGAAGAAGGGGAAGTCTAGGGGAAGAAGGGGAAGTCTAGGGGAAGAAGGGGAAATATAGAGGGAAGGGGAAGTCTAGGGGTAGTCTAGGGGAAGAAGGGGAAGTCTAGGGGAAGTAGGGGAAGTCTAGGGGAAGTCTAGGGGAAGAAGGGGAAGTATAGAGGGAAGGGGAAGTCTAGGGGAAGAAGGGGAAGTCTAGGAGAAGAAGGGGAAGTCTAGGGGAAGAAGGGGAAGTATAGAGGGAAGGGGAAGTCTAGGGGAAGTCTAGGGGGAGAAGGGGAAATCTAAGGGAAGAAGGGGAAGTCTAGGGGAAGAAGGGGAAGTCTAGGGGAAGAAGGGGAACTATAGAGGGAAGGGGAAGTCTAGGGGAAGTCTAGGGGAAGAAGGGGAAATATAGAGGGAAGGGGAAGTCTAGGGGAAGTCTAGGGGAAGAAGGGGAAGTCTAGGGGAAGTAGGGGAAGTCTAGGGGAAGTCTAGGGGAAGAAGGGGAAGTATAGAGGGAAGGGGAAGTCTAGGGGAAGAAGGGGAAGTCTAGGAGAAGAAGGGGAAGTCTAGGGGAAGAAGGGGAAGTATAGAGGGAAGGGGAAGTCTAGGGGAAGTCTAGGGGGAGAAGGGGAAATCTAAGGGAAGAAGGGGAAGTCTAGGGGAAGAAGGGGAAGTCTAGGGGAAGAAGGGGAACTATAGAGGGAAGGGGAAGTCTAGGGGAAGTCTAGGGGAAAAGGGGAAGTATAGAGGGAAGGGGAAGTCTAGGGGAAGTCTAGGGGAAGAAGGGGAAGTATAGCGAGAAGGGGAAGTCTAGGGGAAGTCTAGGGGAAGAAGGGGAAGTATAGAGGAAAGGGGAAGTCTAGGGGAAGTCTAGGGGAAGAAGGGGCAGTATAGAGGGAAGGGGAAGACTAGGGGAAGTCTAGGGGAAGAAGGGGAAGTATAGAGGGAAGGGGAAGTCTAGGGGAAGTCTAGGGGAAGAAGGGGAAGTCTAGGGGAAGAAGGGGAAGTCTAGGGGAAGAAGGGGAAGTCTGGAGGGAAGGGGAAGTCTAGGGGAAGTCTAGGGGAAGAAGGGGAAGTCTAGAGGGAAGGGGAAGTCTAGGGGAAGTCTAGGGGAAGAAGGGGAAGTATAGAGGGAAGGGGAAGTCTAGGGGAAGTCTAAGGGAAGAAGGGGAAGTCTAGGGGAAGAAGGGGAAGTATAGAGGGAAGGGGAAGTCTAGGGGAAGAAGAGGAAGTCTAGGGGAAGAAGGGGAAGTCTAGGGGAAGAAGGGGAAGTATAGAGGGAAGAGGAAGTCTAGGGGAAGAAGGGGAAGTATAGAGGGAAGGGGAAGACTACAGGAAGTCTAGGGGAAGAAGGGGAAGTCTAGGGGAAGTCTAGGGGAAGCAGGGGAAGTATAGAGGGAAGGGGAAGTCTAATGGAAGAAGGGGAAGTATAGAGGGAAGGGGAAGTCTAGGGGAAGAAGGGGATGTCTAGGGGAAGAAGGGGAAGTCTAGGGGAAGAAGGGGAAGTAGAGAGGGAAGGGGAAGTCTAGGGGAAGTCTAGGGGAAGAAGGGGAAGTATAGAGGGAAGGGGAAGTCTAGGGGAAGAAGGGGAAGTCTAGGGGAAGTCTAGGGGAAGAAGGGGAAGTCTAGGGGAAGAAGGGGAAGTCTAGGGGAAGAAGGGGAAATATAGAGGGAAGGGGAAGTCTAGGGGTAGTCTAGGGGAAGAAGGGGAAGTCTAGGGGAAGTAGGGGAAGTCTAGGGGAAGTCTAGGGGAAGAAGGGGAAGTATAGAGGGAAGGGGAAGTCTAGGGGAAGAAGGGGAAGTCTAGGAGAAGAAGGGGAAGTCTAGGGGAAGAAGGGGAAGTATAGAGGGAAGGGGAAGTCTAGGGGAAGTCTAGGGGGAGAAGGGGAAATCTAAGGGAAGAAGGGGAAGTCTAGGGGAAGAAGGGGAAGTCTAGGGGAAGAAGGGGAACTATAGAGGGAAGGGGAAGTCTAGGGGAAGTCTAGGGGAAGAAGGGGAAATATAGAGGGAAGGGGAAGTCTAGGGGAAGTCTAGGGGAAGAAGGGGAAGTCTAGGGGAAGTAGGGGAAGTCTAGGGGAAGTCTAGGGGAAGAAGGGGAAGTATAGAGGGAAGGGGAAGTCTAGGGGAAGAAGGGGAAGTCTAGGAGAAGAAGGGGAAGTCTAGGGGAAGAAGGGGAAGTATAGAGGGAAGGGGAAGTCTAGGGGAAGTCTAGGGGGAGAAGGGGAAATCTAAGGGAAGAAGGGGAAGTCTAGGGGAAGAAGGGGAAGTCTAGGGGAAGAAGGGGAACTATAGAGGGAAGGGGAAGTCTAGGGGAAGTCTAGGGGAAAAGGGGAAGTATAGAGGGAAGGGGAAGTCTAGGGGAAGTCTAGGGGAAGAAGGGGAAGTATAGCGAGAAGGGGAAGTCTAGGGGAAGTCTAGGGGAAGAAGGGGAAGTATAGAGGAAAGGGGAAGTCTAGGGGAAGTCTAGGGGAAGAAGGGGCAGTATAGAGGGAAGGGGAAGACTAGGGGAAGTCTAGGGGAAGAAGGGGAAGTATAGAGGGAAGGGGAAGTCTAGGGGAAGTCTAGGGGAAGAAGGGGAAGTCTAGGGGAAGAAGGGGAAGTCTAGGGGAAGAAGGGGAAGTCTGGAGGGAAGGGGAAGTCTAGGGGAAGTCTAGGGGAAGAAGGGGAAGTCTAGAGGGAAGGGGAAGTCTAGGGGAAGTCTAGGGGAAGAAGGGGAAGTATAGAGGGAAGGGGAAGTCTAGGGGAAGTCTAAGGGAAGAAGGGGAAGTCTAGGGGAAGAAGGGGAAGTATAGAGGGAAGGGGAAGTCTAGGGGAAGAAGAGGAAGTCTAGGGGAAGAAGGGGAAGTCTAGGGGAAGAAGGGGAAGTATAGAGGGAAGAGGAAGTCTAGGGGAAGAAGGGGAAGTATAGAGGGAAGGGGAAGACTACAGGAAGTCTAGGGGAAGAAGGGGAAGTCTAGGGGAAGTCTAGGGGAAGCAGGGGAAGTATAGAGGGAAGGGGAAGTCTAATGGAAGAAGGGGAAGTATAGAGGGAAGGGGAAGTCAAGGGGAAGAAGGGGATGTCTAGGGGAAGAAGGGGAAGTCTAGGGGAAGAAGGGGAAGTAGAGAGGGAAGGGGAAGTCTAGGGGAAGTCTAGGGGAAGAAGGGGAAGTATAGAGGGAAGGGGAAGTCTAGGGGAAGAAGGGGAAGTCTAGGGGAAGTCTAGGGGAAGAAGGGGAAGTCTAGGGGAAGAAGGGGAAGTCTAGGGGAAGAAGGGGAAATTTAGAGGGAAGGGGAAGTCTAGGGGAAGTCTAGGGGAAGAAGGGGAAGTCTAGGGGAAGTAGGGGAAGTCTAGGGGAAGTCTAGGGGAAGAAGGGGAAGTATAGAGGTAAGGGGAATTCTAGGGGAAGAAGGGGAAGTCTAGGAGAAGAAGGGGAAGTCTAGGGGAAGAAGGGGAAGTATAGAGGGAAGGGGAAGTCTAGGGGAAGTCTAGGGGGAGAAGGGGAAATCTAAGGGAAGAAGGGGAAGTCAAGGGGAAGAAGGGGAAGTCTAGGGGAAGAAGGGGAACTATAGAGGGAAGGGGAAGTCTAGGGGAAGTCTAGGGGAAAAGGGGAAGTATAGAGGGAAGGGGAAGTCTAGGGGAAGTCTAGGGGAAGAAGGGGAAGTATAGCGAGAAGGGGAAGTCTAGGGGAAGTCTAGGGGAAGAAGGGGAAGTATAGAGGAAAGGGGAAGTCTAGGGGAAGTCTAGGGGAAGAAGGGGCAGTATAGAGGGAAGGGGAAGACTAGGGGAAGTCTAGGGGAAGAAGGGGAAGTATAGAGGGAAGGGGAAGTCTAGGGGAAGTCTAGGGGAAGAAGGGGAAGTCTAGGGGAAGAAGGGGAAGTCTAGGGGAAGAAGGGGAAGTCTGGAGGGAAGGGGAAGTCTAGGGGAAGTCTAGGGGAAGAAGGGGAAGTCTAGAGGGAAGGGGAAGTCTAGGGGAAGTCTAGGGGAAGAAGGGGAAGTATAGAGGGAAGGGGAAGTCTAGGGGAAGTCTAAGGGAAGAAGGGGAAGTCTAGGGGAAGAAGGGGAAGTATAGAGGGAAGGGGAAGTCTAGGGGAAGAAGAGGAAGTCTAGGGGAAGAAGGGGAAGTCTAGGGGAAGAAGGGGAAGTATAGAGGGAAGGGGAAGTCTAGGGGAAGAAGGGGAAGTATAGAGGGAAGGGGAAGACTACAGGAAGTCTAGGGGAAGAAGGGGAAGTCTAGGGGAAGTCTAGGGGAAGCAGGGGAAGTATAGAGGGAAGGGGAAGTCTAATGGAAGAAGGGGAAGTATAGAGGGAAGGGGAAGTCTAGGGGAAGAAGGGGATGTCTAGGGGAAGAAGGGGAAGTCTAGGGGAAGAAGGGGAAGTAGAGAGGGAAGGGGAAGTCTAGGGGAAGTCTAGGGGAAGAAAAGGGAAGTATAGAGGGAAGGGGAAGTCTAGGGGAAGAAGGGGAAGTCTAGGGGAAGAAGGGGAAGTCTAGGGGAAGAAGGGGAAGTATAGAGGGAAGAGAAAGTCTAGGGGAAGAAGGGGAAGTATAGAGGGAAGGGGAAGTCCAGGGGAAGTCTAGGGGTAGAAGGGGAAGTCTAGGGGAAGAAGGGGAAGAAGGGAAGTTATAGAGGGAAGGGGAAGTCTACGGGAAGTCTAGGGGAAGAAGGGGAAGTCTAAGGGAAGAAGGGGAAGTCTAGGGGAAGAAGGGGAAGTATAGAGGGAAGGGGAAGTCTAGGGGAAGAAGAGGTAGTCTAGGGGAAGAAGGAGAAGTCTAGGGGAAGAAGGGGAAGTATAGAGGAAAGGGGAAGTCTAGGGGAAGAAGGGGACGTATAGAGGGAAGGGGAAGTCTAGGGGAAGTCTAGGGGAAGAAGGGGAAGTCTAGGGGAAGTCTAGGGGAAGCAGGGGAAGTATAGAGGGAAGGGGAAGTCTAATGGAAGAAGGGGAAGTATAGAGGGAAGGGGAAGTCTAGGGGAAGTCTAGGGGAAGAAGGGGAAGTCTAGGGGAAGTCTAGGGGAAGAAGGGAAGGTATAGAGGGAAGGGGAAGTCTACGGGAAGTCTAGGGGAAGAAGGGGAAGTCTAGGGGAAGAAGGGGAAGTCTAGGGGAAGAAGAGGAAGTATAGAGGGAAGGGGAAGTCTAGGGGAAAAAGGGGAAGTCTAGTGGAAGAAGGGGAAGTCTAGGGGAAGTCTAGGGGAAGAAGGGGAAGTATAGAGGGAAGGGGAAGTCTAGGGGAAGAAGGGGAAGTATAGAGGGAAGGGGAAGTCTAGGGGAAGTCTAGGGGAAGAAGGGGAAGTATAGAGGGAAGGGGAAGTCTAGGGGAAGAAGGGGAAGTATAGAGGGAAGGGGAAGTCTAGGGGAAGTCTAGGGGAAGAAGGGGAAGTATAGAGGGAAGGGGAAGTCTAGGGGAAGTCTAGGGGAAGAAGGGGAAGTATAGAGGGAAGGGAAGACTAGGGGAAGTCTAGGGGAAGAAGGGGAAGTATAGAGGGAAGGGGAAGTCTAGGGGAAGAAGGGGAAGTCTAGGGGAAGAAGGGGAAGTCTAGGGGAAGAAGGGGAAGTCTAGGGGAAGAAGGGGAAGTAGAATGGGAAGGGGAAGTCTAGGGGAAGTCAAGGGGAAGAAGGGGAAGTATAGAGGGAAGGGAAGTCTAGGGGAAGTCTAGGGGAAGATGGGGAAGTATAGAGGGAAGGGGAAGTCTAGGGGAAGATGGGGAAGTCTAGGGGAAGAAGGGGAAGTCTAGGGGAAGAAGGGGAAGTATAGAGGGAAGAGAAAGTCTAGGGGAAGAAGGTGAAGTATAGAGGCAAGGGGAAGTCTAGGGGAAGTCTAGGGGAACAAGGGGAAGTCTAGGGGAAGAAGGGGAATTCTAGGGGAAGAAGGGGAAGTCTAGGGGAAGAAGGGGAAGTATAGAGGGAAGGGGAAGTCCAGGGGAAGAAGAGGAAGTCTAGGGGAAGAAGGGGAAGTCTAGGGGAAGAAGGGGAAGTATAGAGGGAAGGGGAAGTCTAGGGGAAGAAGGGGAAGTATAGAAGGAAGGGGAAGTCTAGGGGAAGTCTAGGGGAAGAAGGGGAAGTCTAGGGGAAGTCTAGGGGAAGCAGGGGAAGTATAGAGGGAAGGGGAAGTCTAATGGAATAAGGGGAAGTATAGAGGGAAGGGGAAGTCTAGGGGAAGTCTAGGGGAAGAAGGGGAAGTCTAGGAGAAGTCTAGGGGAAGAAGGGGAAGTATAGCGGGAAGGCGAAGTCTAGGGGAAGTCTAGGGGAAGAAGGGGAAGTATAGAGGGAAGGGGAAGTATAGGGGAAGAAGGGGAAGTCTAAGGGAAGAAGCGGAAATCTAGGGGAAGAAGGGGAAGTCTAGGGGAAGAAGGGGAAGTATAGAGGGAAGAGAAAGTCTAGGGGAAGAAGGTGAAGTATAGAGGCAAGGGGAAGTCTAGGGGAAGTCTAGGGGAACAAGGGGAAGTCTAGGGGAAGAAGGGGAAGTCTAGGGGAAGAAGGGGAAGTCTAGGGGAAGAAGGGGAAGTATAGAGGGAAGGGGAAGTCCAGGGGAAGAAGAGGAAGTCTAGGGGAAGAAGGGGAAGTCTAGGGGAAGAAGGGGAAGTATAGAGGGAAGGGGAAGTCTAGGGGAAGAAGGGGAAGTATAGAAGGAAGGGGAAGTCTAGGGGAAGTCTAGGGGAAGAAGGGGAAGTCTAGGGGAAGTCTAGGGGAAGCAGGGGAAGTATAGAGGGAAGGGGAAGTCTAATGGAATAAGGGGAAGTATAGAGGGAAGGGGAAGTCTAGGGGAAGTCTAGGGGAAGAAGGGGAAGTCTAGGGGAAGTCTAGGGGAAGAAGGGAAAGTATAGAGGGAAGGGGAAGTCTACGGGAAGTCTAGGGGAAGAAGGGGAAGTCTAGGGGAAGAAGGGGAAGTCTAGGAGAAGTCTAGGGGAAGAAGGGGAAGTATAGCGGGAAGGGGAAGTCTAGGGGAAGTCTAGGGGAAGAAGGGGAAGTATAGAGGGAAGGGGAAGTATAGGGGAAGAAGGGGAAGTCTAAGGGAAGAAGGGGAAATCTAGGGGAAGAAGGGGAAGTATAGAGGGAAGGGGAAGTCTAGGGGAAGTCTAGGGGAAGAAGGGGAAGTATAGAGGGAAGGGGAAGTATAGGGGAAGAAGGGGAATTCTAAGGGAAGAAGGGGAAGTCTAGGGGAAGAAGGGGAAGTATAGAGGGAAGGGGAAGTCTAGGGGAAGAAGAGGAAGTCTAGGGGAAGAAGGGGAAGTCTAGGGGAAGAAGGGGAAGTATAGAGGGAAGGGGAAGTCTAGGGAAAGAAGGGGAAGTATAGAGGGAAGGGGAAGTCTAGGGGAAGTCTAGGGGAAGAAGGGGAAGTCTAGGGGAAGTCTAGGGGAAGAAGGGGAAGTATAGAGGGAAGGGGACGTAGAGGGGAAGAAGGGGAAGTCTAAGGGAAGAAGGGGAAGTCTAGGGGAAGAAGGGGAAGTATAGAGGGAAGGGGAAGTCTAGGGGAAGAAGAGGAAGTCTAGGGGAAGAAGGGGAAGTTTAGGGGAAGAAGGGGAAGTATAGAGGGAAGGGGAAGTCTAGGGGAAGAAGGGGAAGTATAGAGGGAAGGGGAAGTCTAGGGGAAGTCTAGGGGAAGAAGGGGAAGTCTAGGGGAAGTCTAGGGGAAGCAGGGGAAGTATAGAGGGAAGGGGAAGTCTAATGGAAGAAGGGGAAGTATAGAGGGAAGGGGAAGTCTAGGGGAAGAAGGGGAAGTCTAGGGGAAGAAGGGGAAGTCTAGGGGAAGAAGGGGAAGTAGAGAGGGAAGGGGAAGTCTAGGGGAAGTCTAGGGGAAGAAGGGGAAGTATAGAGGGAAGGGAAGTCTAGAGGAAGTTAAGGGGAAGAAGGAGAAGTCTAGGGGAAGTCTAGGGGAAGCAGGGGAAGTATAGAGGGAAGGGGAAGTCTAATGGAAGAAGGGGAAGTATAGAGGGAAGGGGAAGTCTAGGGGAAGTCTAGGGGAAGAAGGGGAAGTCTAGGGGAAGTCTAGGGGAAGAAGGGAAAGTATAGAGGGAAGGGGAAGTCTACGGGAAGTCTAGGGGAAGAAGGGGAAGTCTAGGGGAAGAAGGGGAAGTCTAGGAGAAGTCTAGGGGAAGAAGGGGAAGTATAGATGGAAGGGGAAGTCTAGGGGAAGAAGGGGAAGTCTAGGGGAAGAAGGAAAAGTATAGCGGGAAGGGGAAGTCTAGGGGAAGTCTAGGGGAAGAAGGGGAAGTATAGAGGGAAGGGGAAGTCTAAGGGAAGAAGGGGAAGTCTAAGGGAAGAAGGGGAAGTCTAGGGGAAGAAGGGGAAGTATAGAGGGAAGGGGAAGTCTAGGGGAAGAAGAGGAAGTCTAGGGGAAGAAGGGGAAGTCTAGGGGAAGAAGGGGAAGTCTAGGAGAAGTCTAGGGGAAGAAGGGGAAGTATAGCGGGAAGGGGAAGTCTAGGGGAAGTCTAGGGGAAGAAGGGGAAGTATAGAGGGAAGGGGAAGTATAGGGGAAGAAGGGGAAGTCTAAGGGAAGAAGGGGAAATCTAGGGGAAGAAGGGGAAGTATAGAGGGAAGGGGAAGTCTAGGGGAAGTCTAGGGGAAGAAGGGGAAGTATAGAGGGAAGGGGAAGTCTAATGGAAGAAGGGGAAGTATAGAGGGAAGGGGAAGTCTAGGGGAAGAAGGGGAAGTCTAGGGGAAGAAGGGGAAGTATAGGGGAAGAAGGGGAAGTAGAGAGGGAAGGGGAAGTCTAGGGGAAGTCTAGGGGAAGAAGGGGAAGTATAGAGGGAAGGGAAGTCTAGAGGAAGTTAAGGGGAAGAAGGAGAAGTCTAGGGGAAGTCTAGGGGAAGCAGGGGAAGTATAGAAGGAAGGGGAAGTCTAATGGAAGAAGGGGAAGTATAGAGGGAAGGGGAAGTCTAGGGGAAGTCTAGGGGAAGAAGGGGAAGTCTAGGGGAAGTCTAGGGGAAGAAGGGAAAGTATAGAGGGAAGGGGAAGTCTACGGGAAGTCTAGGGGAAGAAGGGGAAGTCTAGGGGAAGAAGGGGAAGCCTAGGAGAAGTCTAGGGGAAGAAGGGGAAGTATAGATGGAAGGGGAAGTCTAGGGGAAGAAGGGGAAGTCTAGGGGAAGAAGGAAAAGTATAGCGGGAAGGGGAAGTCTAGGGGAAGTCTAGGGGAAGAAGGGAAGGTATAGAGGGAAGGGGAAGTATAGGGGAAGAAGGGGAAGTCTAAGGGAAGAAGGGGAAGTCTAGGGGAAGAAGGGGAAGTATAGAGGGAAGGGGAAGTCTAGGGGAAGAAGAGGAAGTCTAGGGGAAGAAGGGGAAGTCTAGGGGAAGAAGGGGAAGTATAGAGGGAAGGGGAAGTCTAGGGGAAGAAGGGGAAGTATAGAGGGAAGGGGAAGTCTACGGGAAGTCTATGGGAAGAAGGGGAAGTCTAGGGGAAGTCTAGGGGAAGCAGGGGAAGTATAGAGGGAAGGGGAAGTCTAATGGAAGAAGGGGAAGTATAGAGGGAAAGGGGAAGTCTAGGGGAAGAAGGGGAAGTCTAGGGGAAGAAGGGGAAGTCTAGGGGAAGAAGGGGAAGTAGAGAGGGAAGGGGAAGTCTAGGGGAAGTCTAGGGGAAGAAGGGGAAGTATAGAGGGAAGGGAAGTCTAGGGGAAGTCTAGGGGAAGAAGGGGAAGTATAGAGGGAAGGGGAAGTCTAGGGGAAGAAGGGGAAGTCTAGGGGAAGAAGGGGAAGTATAGAGGGAAGAGAAAGTCTAGGGGAAGAAGGGGAAGTATAGAGGGAAGGGGAAGTCCAGGGGAAGTCTAGGGGTAGAATGGGAAGTCTAGGGGAAGAAGGGGAAGAAGGGAAGGTATAGAGGGAAGGGGAAGTCTAGGGGAAGTCTAGGGGAAGAAGGGGAAGTCTAGGGGAAGAAGGGGATGTCTAGGGGAAGAAGGGGAAGTAGAGAGGGAAGGGGAAGTCTAGGGGAAGTCTAGGGGAAGAAGGGGAAGTATAGAGGGAAGGGAAGTCTAGGGGAAGTCTAGGGGAAGAAGGGGAAGTATAGAGGGAAGGGGAAGTCTAGGGGAAGAAGGGGAAGTCTAGGGGAAGAAGAGGAAGTCTAGGGGAAGAAGGGGACGTATAGAGGGAAGGGGAAGTCTAGGGGAAGAAGGGGAAGTCTAGGGGAAGAAGGGGAAGTCTAGGGGAAGAAGGGGAAGTAGAGAGGGAAGGGGAAGTCTAGGGGAAGTCTAGGGGAAGAAGGGGAAGTATAGAGGGAAGGGAAGTCTATGGGAAGTCTAGGGGAAGAAGGGGAAGTATAGAGGGAAGGGGAAGTCTAGGGGAAGAAGGGGAAGTCTAGGGGAAGAAGGGGAAGTATAGAGGGAAGAGAAAGTCTAGGGGAAGAAGGGGAAGTATAGAGGGAAGGGGAAGTCCAGGGGAAGTCTAGGGGTAGAAGGGGAAGTCTAGGGGAAGAAGGGGAAGAAGGGAAGGTATAGAGGGAAGGGGAAGTCTACGGGAAGTCTAGGGGAAGAAGGAGAGGTCTAGGGGAAGAAGGGGAAATCTAGGGGAAGAAGAGGAAGTATAGAGGGAAGGGGAAGTCTAGGGGAAAAAGGGGAAGTCTAGGGGAAGAAGGGGAAGTAAAGAGGAAAGGGGAAGTCTAGGGGAAGAAGGGGAAATCTAGGAGAAGAAGGGGAACTCTAGGGGAAGAAGGGGAAGTATAGAGGGAAGGGGAAGTCTAGGGGAAGAAGGGGAAATCTAGGGGAAGTCTAGGGAAGAAGGGGAAGTATAGAGGGAAGGGGAAGTGTAGGGGAAGTCTTGGGGAAGAAGGGGAAGTCTAGGGGAAGACGTGGAAGTCTAGGGGAAGAAGGGGAAGTATAGAGGGAAGGGGAAGTCAAGGGGTAGACTAGGGGAAGAAGGGGAAGTATAGAGGGAAGGGGAAGTCTAGGGGAAGTCTAGGAGAAGAAGGGGAAGTCTAGGGGAAATCTTGAGGAAGAAGGGGAAGTATAGAGGGAAGGGGAAGTCTAATGGAAGAAGGGGAAGTATAGAGGGAAGGGGAAGTCTAGGGGAAGTCTAGGGGAAGAAGGGGAAGTCTAGGGGAAGTCTAGGGGAAGAAGGGAAAGTATAGAGGGAAGGGGAAGTCTAGTGGAAGTCTAGGGGAAGAAGGGGAAGTATAGAGGAAAGGTTAAGTCTAGGGGAAGTCTAGGGGAAGAAGGGGCAGTATAGAGGGAAGGGGAAGTCTAGGGGAAGTCTAGGGGAAGAAGGGGAAGTATAGAGGGAAGGGGAAGTCTAGGGGAAGTCTAGGGGAAGAAGGGGAAGTCTAGGGGAAGAAGGGGAAGTATAGAGGGAAGGGGAAGTCTAGTGGAAGTCTAGGGGAAGAAGGGGAAGTCTAGGGGAAGAAGGGGAAGTCTAGGGGAAGAAGGGGAAATATAGAGGGAAGGGGAAGTCTAGGGGAAGAAGGGGAAGTATAGAGGGAAGGGGAAGTCTAGGGGAAGAAGGGGAAGTCTAGGAGAAGAAGGGGAAGTCTAGGGGAAGAAGGGGAAGTATAGAGGGAAGGGGAAGTCTAGGGGAAGTCTAGGGGGAGAAGGGGAAATCTAAGGGAAGAAGGGGAAGTCTAGGGGAAGAAGGGGAAGTCTAGGGGAAGAAGGGGAACTATAGAGGGAAGGGGAAGTCTAGGGGAAGTCTAGGGGAAAAGGGGAAGTATAGAGGGAAGGGGAAGTCTAGGGGAAGTCTAGGGGAAGAAGGGGAAGTATAGCGAGAAGGGGAAGTCTAGGGGAAGTCTAGGGGAAGAAGGGGAAGTATAGAGGAAAGGGGAAGTCTAGGGGAAGTCTAGGGGAAGAAGGGGCAGTATAGAGGGAAGGGGAAGACTAGGGGAAGTCTAGGGGAAGAAGGGGAAGTATAGAGGGAAGGGGAAGTCTAGGGGAAGTCTAGGGGAAGAAGGGGAAGTCTAGGGGAAGAAGGGGAAGTCTAGGGGAAGAAGGGGAAGTCTGGAGGGAAGGGGAAGTCTAGGGGAAGTCTAGGGGAAGAAGGGGAAGTCTAGAGGGAAGGGGAAGTCTAGGGGAAGTCTAGGGGAAGAAGGGGAAGTATAGAGGGAAGGGGAAGTCTAGGGGAAGTCTAAGGGAAGAAGGGGAAGTCTAGGGGAAGAAGGGGAAGTATAGAGGGAAGGGGAAGTCTAGGGGAAGAAGAGGAAGTCTAGGGGAAGAAGGGGAAGTCTAGGGGAAGAAGGGGAAGTATAGAGGGAAGGGGAAGTCTAGGGGAAGAAGGGGAAGTATAGAGGGAAGGGGAAGACTACAGGAAGTCTAGGGGAAGAAGGGGAAGTCTAGGGGAAGTCTAGGGGAAGCAGGGGAAGTATAGAGGGAAGGGGAAGTCTAATGGAAGAAGGGGAAGTATAGAGGGAAGGGGAAGTCTAGGGGAAGAAGGGGATGTCTAGGGGAAGAAGGGGAAGTCTAGGGGAAGAAGGGGAAGTAGAGAGGGAAGGGGAAGTCTAGGGGAAGTCTAGGGGAAGAAGGGGAAGTATAGAGGGAAGGGGAAGTCTAGGGGAAGAAGGGGAAGTCTAGGGGAAGAAGGGGAAGTCTAGGGGAAGAAGGGGAAGTATAGAGGGAAGAGAAAGTCTAGGGGAAGAAGGGGAAGTATAGAGGGAAGGGGAAGTCCAGGGGAAGTCTAGGGGTAGAAGGGGAAGTCTAGGGGAAGAAGGGGAAGAAGGGAAGTTATAGAGGGAAGGGGAAGTCTACGGGAAGTCTAGGGGAAGAAGGGGAAGTCTAAGGGAAGAAGGGGAAGTCTAGGGGAAGAAGGGGAAGTATAGAGGGAAGGGGAAGTCTAGGGGAAGAAGAGGTAGTCTAGGGGAAGAAGGAGAAGTCTAGGGGAAGAAGGGGAAGTATAGAGGAAAGGGGAAGTCTAGGGGAAGAAGGGGACGTATAGAGGGAAGGGGAAGTCTAGGGGAAGTCTAGGGGAAGAAGGGGAAGTCTAGGGGAAGTCTAGGGGAAGCAGGGGAAGTATAGAGGGAAGGGGAAGTCTAATGGAAGAAGGGGAAGTATAGAGGGAAGGGGAAGTCTAGGGGAAGTCTATGGGAAGAAGGGGAAGTCTACGGGAAGTCTAGGGGAAGAAGGGGAAGTCTAGGGGAAGAAGGGGAAGTCTAGGGGAAGAAGAGGAAGTATAGAGGGAAGGGGAAGTCTAGGGGAAAAAGGGGAAGTCTAGTGGAAGAAGGGGAAGTCTAGGGGAAGTCTAGGGGAAGAAGGGGAAATCTAGGAGAAGAAGGGGAACTCTAGGGGAAGAAGGGGAAGTATAGAGGGAAGGGGAAGTCTAGGGGAAGAAGGGGAAATCTAGGGGAAGTCTAGGGAAGAAGGGGAAGTATAGAGGGAAGGGGAAGTGTAGGGGAAGTCTTGGGGAAGAAGGGGAAGTCTAGGGGAAGACGTGGAAGTCTAGGGGAAGAAGGGGAAGTATAGAGGGAAGGGGAAGTCTAGGGGAAGTCTAGGAGAAGAAGGGGAAGTCTAGGGGAAATCTAGAGGAAGAAGGGGAAGTATAGAGGGAAGGGGAAGTCTAATGGAAGAAGGGGAAGTATAGAGGGAAGGGGAAGTCTAGGGGAAGTCTAGGGGAAGAAGGGGAAGTCTAGGGGAAGTCTAGGGGAAGAAGGGAAAGTATAGAGGGAAGGGGAAGTCTAGTGGAAGTCTAGGGGAAGAAGGGGAAGTATAGAGGAAAGGTTAAGTCTAGGGGAAGTCTAGGGGAAGAAGGGGCAGTATAGAGGGAAGGGAAAGTCTAGGGGAAGTCTAGGGGAAGAAGGGGAAGTATAGAGGGAAGGGGAAGTCTAGGGGAAGTCTAGGGGAAGAAGGGGAAGTCTAGGGGAAGAAGGGGAAGTATAGAGGGAAGGGGAAGTCTAGGGGAAGTCTAGGGGAAGAAGGGGAAGTCTAGGGGAAGAAGGGGAAGTCTAGGGGAAGAAGGGGAAATATAGAGGGAAGGGGAAGTCTAGGGGAAGTCTAGGGGAAGAAGGGGAAGTCTAGGGGAAGTAGGGGAAGTCTAGGGGAAGTCTAGGGGAAGAAGGGGAAGTATAGAGGGAAGGGGAAGTCTAGGGGAAGAAGGGGAAGTCTAGGAGAAGAAGGGGAAGTCTAGGGGAAGAAGGGGAAGTATAGAGGGAAGGGGAAGTCTAGGGGAAGTCTAGGGGGAGAAGGGGAAATCTAAGGGAAGAAGGGGAAGTCTAGGGGAAGAAGGGGAAGTCTAGGGGAAGAAGGGGAACTATAGAGGGAAGGGGAAGTCTAGGGGAAGTCTAGGGGAAAAGGGGAAGTATAGAGGGAAGGGGAAGTCTAGGGGAAGTCTAGGGGAAGAAGGGGAAGTATAGCGAGAAGGGGAAGTCTAGGGGAAGTCTAGGGGAAGAAGGGGAAGTATAGAGGAAAGGGGAAGTCTAGGGGAAGTCTAGGGGAAGAAGGGGCAGTATAGAGGGAAGGGGAAGACTAGGGGAAGTCTAGGGGAAGAAGGGGAAGTATAGAGGGAAGGGGAAGTCTAGGGGAAGTCTAGGGGAAGAAGGGGAAGTCTAGGGGAAGAAGGGGAAGTCTAGGGGAAGAAGGGGAAGTCTGGAGGGAAGGGGAAGTCTAGGGGAAGTCTAGGGGAAGAAGGGGAAGTCTAGAGGGAAGGGGAAGTCTAGGGGAAGTCTAGGGGAAGAAGGGGAAGTATAGAGGGAAGGGGAAGTCTAGGGGAAGTCTAAGGGAAGAAGGGGAAGTCTAGGGGAAGAAGGGGAAGTATAGAGGGAAGGGGAAGTCTAGGGGAAGAAGAGGAAGTCTAGGGGAAGAAGGGGAAGTCTAGGGGAAGAAGGGGAAGTATAGAGGGAAGAGGAAGTCTAGGGGAAGAAGGGGAAGTATAGAGGGAAGGGGAAGACTACAGGAAGTCTAGGGGAAGAAGGGGAAGTCTAGGGGAAGTCTAGGGGAAGCAGGGGAAGTATAGAGGGAAGGGGAAGTCTAATGGAAGAAGGGGAAGTATAGAGGGAAGGGAAGTCTAGGGGAAGAAGGGGATGTCTAGGGGAAGAAGGGGAAGTCTAGGGGAAGAAGGGGAAGTAGAGAGGGAAGGGGAAGTCTAGGGGAAGTCTAGGGGAAGAAGGGGAAGTATAGAGGGAAGGGGAAGTCTAGGGGAAGAAGGGGAAGTCTAGGGGAAGTCTAGGGGAAGAAGGGGAAGTCTAGGGGAAGAAGGGGAAGTCTAGGGGAAGAAGGGGAAATATAGAGGGAAGGGGAAGTCTAGGGGAAGTCTAGGGGAAGAAGGGGAAGTCTAGGGGAAGTAGGGGAAGTCTAGGGGAAGTCTAGGGGAAGAAGGGGAAGTATAGAGGGAAGGGGAAGTCTAGGGGAAGAAGGGGAAGTCTAGGAGAAGAAGGGGAAGTCTAGGGGAAGAAGGGGAAGTATAGAGGGAAGGGGAAGTCTAGGGGAAGTCTAGGGGGAGAAGGGGAAATCTAAGGGAAGAAGGGGAAGTCTAGGGGAAGAAGGGGAAGTCTAGGGGAAGAAGGGGAACTATAGAGGGAAGGGGAAGTCTAGGGGAAGTCTAGGGGAAGAAGGGGAAATATAGAGGGAAGGGGAAGTCTAGGGGAAGTCTAGGGGAAGAAGGGGAAGTCTAGGGGAAGTAGGGGAAGTCTAGGGGAAGTCTAGGGGAAGAAGGGGATGTATAGAGGGAAGGGGAAGTCTAGGGGAAGAAGGGGAAGTCTAGGAGAAGAAGGGGAAGTCTAGGGGAAGAAGGGGAAGTATAGAGGGAAGGGGAAGTCTAGGGGAAGTCTAGGGGGAGAAGGGGAAATCTAAGGGAAGAAGGGGAAGTCTAGGGGAAGAAGGGGAAGTCTAGGGGAAGAAGGGGAACTATAGAGGGAAGGGGAAGTCTAGGGGAATTCTAGGGGAAAAGGGGAAGTATAGAGGGAAGGGGAAGTCTAGGGGAAGTCTAGGGGAAGAAGGGGAAGTATAGCGAGAAGGGGAAGTCTAGGGGAAGTCTAGGGGAAGAAGGGGAAGTATAGAGGAAAGGGGAAGTCTAGGGGAAGTCTAGGGGAAGAAGGGGCAGTATAGAGGGAAGGGGAAGACTAGGGGAAGTCTAGGGGAAGAAGGGGAAGTATAGAGGGAAGGGGAAGTCTAGGGGAAGTCTAGGGGAAGAAGGGGAAGTCTAGGGGAAGAAGGGGAAGTCTAGGGGAAGAAGGGGAAGTCTGGAGGGAAGGGGAAGTCTAGGGGAAGTCTAGGGGAAGAAGGGGAAGTCTAGAGGGAAGGGGAAGTCTAGGGGAAGTCTAGGGGAAGAAGGGGAAGTATAGAGGGAAGGGGAAGTCTAGGGGAAGTCTAAGGGAAGAAGGGGAAGTCTAGGGGAAGAAGGGGAAGTATAGAGGGAAGGGGAAGTCTAGGGGAAGAAGAGGAAGTCTAGGGGAAGAAGGGGAAGTCTAGGGGAAGAAGGGGAAGTATAGAGGGAAGAGGAAGTCTAGGGGAAGAAGGGGAAGTATAGAGGGAAGGGGAAGACTACAGGAAGTCTAGGGGAAGAAGGGGAAGTCTAGGGGAAGTCTAGGGGAAGCAGGGGAAGTATAGAGGGAAGGGGAAGTCTAATGGAAGAAGGGGAAGTATAGAGGGAAGGGGAAGTCAAGGGGAAGAAGGGGATGTCTAGGGGAAGAAGGGGAAGTCTAGGGGAAGAAGGGGAAGTAGAGAGGGAAGGGGAAGTCTAGGGGAAGTCTAGGGGAAGAAGGGGAAGTATAGAGGGAAGGGGAAGTCTAGGGGAAGAAGGGGAAGTCTAGGGGAAGTCTAGGGGAAGAAGGGGAAGTCTAGGGGAAGAAGGGGAAGTCTAGGGGAAGAAGGGGAAATTTAGAGGGAAGGGGAAGTCTAGGGGAAGTCTAGGGGAAGAAGGGGAAGTCTAGGGGAAGTAGGGGAAGTCTAGGGGAAGTCTAGGGGAAGAAGGGGAAGTATAGAGGGAAGGGGAAGTCTAGGGGAAGAAGGGGAAGTCTAGGAGAAGAAGGGGAAGTCTAGGGGAAGAAGGGGAAGTATAGAGGGAAGGGGAAGTCTAGGGGAAGTCTAGGGGGAGAAGGGGAAATCTAAGGGAAGAAGGGGAAGTCTAGGGGAAGAAGGGGAAGTCTAGGGGAAGAAGGGGAACTATAGAGGGAAGGGGAAGTCTAGGGGAAGTCTAGGGGAAAAGGGGAAGTATAGAGGGAAGGGGAAGTCTAGGGGAAGTCTAGGGGAAGAAGGGGAAGTATAGCGAGAAGGGGAAGTCTAGGGGAAGTCTAGGGGAAGAAGGGGAAGTATAGAGGAAAGGGGAAGTCTAGGGGAAGTCTAGGGGAAGAAGGGGCAGTATAGAGGGAAGGGGAAGACTAGGGGAAGTACAGAGGGAAGGGGAAGTCTAGGGGAAGTCTAGGGGAAGAAGGTGAAGTCTAGGGGAAGAAGGGGAAGTCTAGGGGAAGAAGGGGAAGTCTGGAGGGAAGGGGAAGTCTAGGGGAAGTCTAGGGGAAGAAGGGGAAGTCTAGAGGGAAGGGGAAGTCTAGGGGAAGTCTAGGGGAAGAAGGGGAAGTATAGAGGGAAGGGGAAGTCTAGGGGAAGTCTAAGGGAAGAAGGGGAAGTCTAGGGGAAGAAGGGGAAGTATAGAGGGAAGGGGAAGTCTAGGGGAAGAAGAGGAAGTCTAGGGGAAGAAGGGGAAGTCTAGGGGAAGAAGGGGAAGTATAGAGGGAAGGGGAAGTCTAGGGGAAGAAGGGGAAGTATAGAGGGAAGGGGAAGACTACAGGAAGTCTAGGGGAAGAAGGGGAAGTCTAGGGGAAGTCTAGGGGAAGCAGGGGAAGTATAGAGGGAAGGGGAAGTCTAATGGAAGAAGGGGAAGTATAGAGGGAAGGGGAAGTCTAGGGGAAGAAGGGGATGTCTAGGGGAAGAAGGGGAAGTCTAGGGGAAGAAGGGGAAGTAGAGAGGGAAGGGGAAGTCTAGGGGAAGTCTAGGGGAAGAAAAGGGAAGTATAGAGGGAAGGGGAAGTCTAGGGGAAGAAGGGGAAGTCTAGGGGAAGAAGGGGAAGTCTAGGGGAAGAAGGGGAAGTATAGAGGGAAGAGAAAGTCTAGGGGAAGAAGGGGAAGTATAGAGGGAAGGGGAAGTCCAGGGGAAGTCTAGGGGTAGAAGGGGAAGTCTAGGGGAAGAAGGGGAAGAAGGGAAGTTATAGAGGGAAGGGGAAGTCTACGGGAAGTCTAGGGGAAGAAGGGGAAGTCTAAGGGAAGAAGGGGAAGTCTAGGGGAAGAAGGGGAAGTATAGAGGGAAGGGGAAGTCTAGGGGAAGAAGAGGTAGTCTAGGGGAAGAAGGAGAAGTCTAGGGGAAGAAGGGGAAGTATAGAGGAAAGGGGAAGTCTAGGGGAAGAAGGGGACGTATAGAGGGAAGGGGAAGTCTAGGGGAAGTCTAGGGGAAGAAGGGGAAGTCTAGGGGAAGTCTAGGGGAAGCAGGGGAAGTATAGAGGGAAGGGGAAGTCTAATGGAAGAAGGGGAAGTATAGAGGGAAGGGGAAGTCTAGGGGAAGTCTAGGGGAAGAAGGGGAAGTCTAGGGGAAGTCTAGGGGAAGAAGGGAAGGTATAGAGGGAAGGGGAAGTCTACGGGAAGTCTAGGGGAAGAAGGGGAAGTCTAGGGGAAGAAGGGGAAGTCTAGGGGAAGAAGAGGAAGTATAGAGGGAAGGGGAAGTCTAGGGGAAAAAGGGGAAGTCTAGTGGAAGAAGGGGAAGTCTAGGGGAAGTCTAGGGGAAGAAGGGGAAGTATAGAGGGAAGGGGAAGTCTAGGGGAAGAAGGGGAAGTATAGAGGGAAGGGGAAGTCTAGGGGAAGTCTAGGGGAAGAAGGGGAAGTATAGAGGGAAGGGGAAGTCTAGGGGAAGAAGGGGAAGTATAGAGGGAAGGGGAAGTCTAGGGGAAGTCTAGGGGAAGAAGGGGAAGTATAGAGGGAAGGGGAAGTCTAGGGGAAGTCTAGGGGAAGAAGGGGAAGTATAGAGGGAAGGGAAGACTAGGGGAAGTCTAGGGGAAGAAGGGGAAGTATAGAGGGAAGGGGAAGTCTAGGGGAAGAAGGGGAAGTCTAGGGGAAGAAGGGGAAGTCTAGGGGAAGAAGGGGAAGTCTAGGGGAAGAAGGGGAAGTAGAATGGGAAGGGGAAGTCTAGGGGAAGTCAAGGGGAAGAAGGGGAAGTATAGAGGGAAGGGAAGTCTAGGGGAAGTCTAGGGGAAGATGGGGAAGTATAGAGGGAAGGGGAAGTCTAGGGGAAGATGGGGAAGTCTAGGGGAAGAAGGGGAAGTCTAGGGGAAGAAGGGGAAGTATAGAGGGAAGAGAAAGTCTAGGGGAAGAAGGTGAAGTATAGAGGCAAGGGGAAGTCTAGGGGAAGTCTAGGGGAACAAGGGGAAGTCTAGGGGAAGAAGGGGAATTCTAGGGGAAGAAGGGGAAGTCTAGGGGAAGAAGGGGAAGTATAGAGGGAAGGGGAAGTCCAGGGGAAGAAGAGGAAGTCTAGGGGAAGAAGGGGAAGTCTAGGGGAAGAAGGGGAAGTATAGAGGGAAGGGGAAGTCTAGGGGAAGAAGGGGAAGTATAGAAGGAAGGGGAAGTCTAGGGGAAGTCTAGGGGAAGAAGGGGAAGTCTAGGGGAAGTCTAGGGGAAGCAGGGGAAGTATAGAGGGAAGGGGAAGTCTAATGGAATAAGGGGAAGTATAGAGGGAAGGGGAAGTCTAGGGGAAGTCTAGGGGAAGAAGGGGAAGTCTAGGAGAAGTCTAGGGGAAGAAGGGGAAGTATAGCGGGAAGGCGAAGTCTAGGGGAAGTCTAGGGGAAGAAGGGGAAGTATAGAGGGAAGGGGAAGTATAGGGGAAGAAGGGGAAGTCTAAGGGAAGAAGCGGAAATCTAGGGGAAGAAGGGGAAGTCTAGGGGAAGAAGGGGAAGTATAGAGGGAAGAGAAAGTCTAGGGGAAGAAGGTGAAGTATAGAGGCAAGGGGAAGTCTAGGGGAAGTCTAGGGGAACAAGGGGAAGTCTAGGGGAAGAAGGGGAAGTCTAGGGGAAGAAGGGGAAGTCTAGGGGAAGAAGGGGAAGTATAGAGGGAAGGGGAAGTCCAGGGGAAGAAGAGGAAGTCTAGGGGAAGAAGGGGAAGTCTAGGGGAAGAAGGGGAAGTATAGAGGGAAGGGGAAGTCTAGGGGAAGAAGGGGAAGTATAGAAGGAAGGGGAAGTCTAGGGGAAGTCTAGGGGAAGAAGGGGAAGTCTAGGGGAAGTCTAGGGGAAGCAGGGGAAGTATAGAGGGAAGGGGAAGTCTAATGGAATAAGGGGAAGTATAGAGGGAAGGGGAAGTCTAGGGGAAGTCTAGGGGAAGAAGGGGAAGTCTAGGGGAAGTCTAGGGGAAGAAGGGAAAGTATAGAGGGAAGGGGAAGTCTACGGGAAGTCTAGGGGAAGAAGGGGAAGTCTAGGGGAAGAAGGGGAAGTCTAGGAGAAGTCTAGGGGAAGAAGGGGAAGTATAGCGGGAAGGGGAAGTCTAGGGGAAGTCTAGGGGAAGAAGGGGAAGTATAGAGGGAAGGGGAAGTATAGGGGAAGAAGGGGAAGTCTAAGGGAAGAAGGGGAAATCTAGGGGAAGAAGGGGAAGTATAGAGGGAAGGGGAAGTCTAGGGGAAGTCTAGGGGAAGAAGGGGAAGTATAGAGGGAAGGGGAAGTATAGGGGAAGAAGGGGAATTCTAAGGGAAGAAGGGGAAGTCTAGGGGAAGAAGGGGAAGTATAGAGGGAAGGGGAAGTCTAGGGGAAGAAGAGGAAGTCTAGGGGAAGAAGGGGAAGTCTAGGGGAAGAAGGGGAAGTATAGAGGGAAGGGGAAGTCTAGGGAAAGAAGGGGAAGTATAGAGGGAAGGGGAAGTCTAGGGGAAGTCTAGGGGAAGAAGGGGAAGTCTAGGGGAAGTCTAGGGGAAGAAGGGGAAGTATAGAGGGAAGGGGACGTAGAGGGGAAGAAGGGGAAGTCTAAGGGAAGAAGGGGAAGTCTAGGGGAAGAAGGGGAAGTATAGAGGGAAGGGGAAGTCTAGGGGAAGAAGAGGAAGTCTAGGGGAAGAAGGGGAAGTTTAGGGGAAGAAGGGGAAGTATAGAGGGAAGGGGAAGTCTAGGGGAAGAAGGGGAAGTATAGAGGGAAGGGGAAGTCTAGGGGAAGTCTAGGGGAAGAAGGGGAAGTCTAGGGGAAGTCTAGGGGAAGCAGGGGAAGTATAGAGGGAAGGGGAAGTCTAATGGAAGAAGGGGAAGTATAGAGGGAAGGGGAAGTCTAGGGGAAGAAGGGGAAGTCTAGGGGAAGAAGGGGAAGTCTAGGGGAAGAAGGGGAAGTAGAGAGGGAAGGGGAAGTCTAGGGGAAGTCTAGGGGAAGAAGGGGAAGTATAGAGGGAAGGGAAGTCTAGAGGAAGTTAAGGGGAAGAAGGAGAAGTCTAGGGGAAGTCTAGGGGAAGCAGGGGAAGTATAGAGGGAAGGGGAAGTCTAATGGAAGAAGGGGAAGTATAGAGGGAAGGGGAAGTCTAGGGGAAGTCTAGGGGAAGAAGGGGAAGTCTAGGGGAAGTCTAGGGGAAGAAGGGAAAGTATAGAGGGAAGGGGAAGTCTACGGGAAGTCTAGGGGAAGAAGGGGAAGTCTAGGGGAAGAAGGGGAAGTCTAGGAGAAGTCTAGGGGAAGAAGGGGAAGTATAGATGGAAGGGGAAGTCTAGGGGAAGAAGGGGAAGTCTAGGGGAAGAAGGAAAAGTATAGCGGGAAGGGGAAGTCTAGGGGAAGTCTAGGGGAAGAAGGGGAAGTATAGAGGGAAGGGGAAGTCTAAGGGAAGAAGGGGAAGTCTAAGGGAAGAAGGGGAAGTCTAGGGGAAGAAGGGGAAGTATAGAGGGAAGGGGAAGTCTAGGGGAAGAAGAGGAAGTCTAGGGGAAGAAGGGGAAGTCTAGGGGAAGAAGGG
>JARDYH010000056.1:0-88216 GCA_029215795.1 Anniella stebbinsi
ACAGCGTTACGGCTCTTATTAGCTTATATCAAAGCTTTTGCTAATAGTTACTTGGCATATATTGTCTCGAAGCCTCCGTAAGTACAGATTCTTCCATACTTATTTCAAAGTGTGTAAACATAGGGAAGCTCCTGTCCCGGCTTGACTTCTCTCCCAAGTAGTTAAAATGCCAAGCAGATGATTCATGTACCGCCTCCCCAACTGTCTTGTCTTTTTCTTTATTAGTTCCCGTTGACAGCAATTATCGTAACTCACAGTTTGAAGCTCTCATAATTAGGATAATTCACTTTTTCATTCAATTCCCATGGGAGAGAGACAATCTCCGTCTGTCTATTCCATGTCCGACGCTCCGCCCCCCTTTTCGATTCATTCTTGGAAGCCCTGTTGTGTCCTATTAGACAAAACAGTAGTATTGACATTGTTGTTTATGCTGGCTTAGAATTTAAAATTATCCTTTATGCTGATGATCTTTTGCCTTTGATCTCGAAACTCCAGTCCTAAGTTCTGGTTTTGATCAAACCGATTAATACTTTGGTTGATTTCGCTACTTATTTTATTAATTGGTCACAATCAAACAAAATACCGATTGGAGATTAGCTAATTGGTAATTTCTTTTGTGCTCTGCTTTCAGTACTTATTTGGGAAAATTATTCTTAGAGACATATCTCAAATGATTGTGTTCATATCAGCTTTGGCAATCACAGTTCTTTAAATTTTTATATTTGATTGCAATCTCTTTTCCTGTACGTACAGAGAACGTTGCTAATGTTATACAACCACCATGTCACCGCTTACTTTTAATTTTGTCATTTTCTGAAATCGATTCCTATTTACAAGTTTGACTGTAGTGATGTTTGTCTGTTTGGATTAGCACTGGGTACCCTCTGAGGTGTTTCGGGCCCCTTTGGTTTAGGTTCTGAAGTTAAACAGGACCAAATGTACACAGAGTCCAATTTAAGAAGTTGGGTTCGGCTGTTCGGATCTTGCCATCTTCGGGCTGACCTGTACCAAACTTTGATCTTTTCCACTTAGGTTTGATTTTCTACAGTTCTGGAATCTTTCTGTCTTGATCCTTTCTCCAAATGGATGGCATTAGGTTCTCGACATAATAAGGTGGACAGAGCTCCTCCCACAATCTCAGCAGTCAGATTTGTGGCTAATGATATCATGTACATTACAGTTTGACCGATTTAGAAATACTTATTATCCGTGAATAAAGATGATATGTGGGGTTTTCAGCAGGAATGGAATTGGAATGTTCTATCTGTCTAATCAAATAGCTATTTGCCTTATTCAGCAAAAACCTTTGTTTCGGGTCTATTAGATGCCACCCAGATATTTGCTCATTTTTCTCCCTGCCCACTTATTCGCTCACGCCCCTCCCCACTAGGGTGACCATATGGAAAGGAGGACAGGTTTCCTGTATCTTTACAGTTGCATAGAAAAAGGAATTTCAGCAGGCGTCATTTGTATGCAGGCGTCATTTGTATGCATGCAGTACCTGGTGAAATTCCCTCTTCATCACAACAGTTAAAGCTGCAGGAGCCCTGCCCTTCTGACCAGATACAAAAAAGGGCAGGGCTCCTGCAGTTTTAACTGTTGTGATGAAGAGGAGTTTTCACCAGGTGCTCCATGCATAACAGTGTCACCTGCTGAAATTCCCTTTCTTTGTAACTGTTAAAGATACAGGAGCCCTGTCCTCCTTTCCATATGGTCACCCTACTCCCCACTCATCCACCCACTCACTCTCCCACCTGATCCCCCGTTTGCTCACTCACCTCCCCACTCCACCCTCAGCTGCCCACTTACTCCCCCACTTGCTCAAGCTCCTACACCATCAGGGACTCCAGCACCCTAGTGGCAACTGCTCAGGCAAGAGGGCAGAAAGTAAGGCAGCCGACAAGAGCACATCTCTGGCAGAGCATTTTCAGGACCCTGGATAGCACTGTCAGCACCACCTGGGCTCCTATTCAGGACCACAGACAGCACTCCTGTAGCTTAAAGCTTCTTGACACTGATGTTTTATAGCACGCTTGCGCCTGGCCACTCATGACTGTTCATGGGTCATTTTGACGATGCCATGAGCCTTCTGTATGTCTCCCGCTCCATTTCCCTGTTTTAGCATTATAAATTAAGCCACAGAAAACCCAACTCTTCTGAAATAAGTCTGGATTTTTGGGGATTTCCTGCCACGTGCAGGCGAAGTTGTGCTATAAAATGCCCGTTAGAGGGTGCTGTTCCCATTGAACTGTGTGGTCTCCATTGTCACTGCTCTCTTCCTCATGTAATTTCAGCTTGTTGCAAATGCGGAAGAGAAGTAGGAAGCAGAGCCATGGTAAGGGAATGCAATTTCCCCACATCTGAAGCCCTCAAGTAAAAGCAAGTGACCCACAGCAGTGGTCCAAACCAGCAGGGGTTTATAGGCTGGCCAGAGTGTCCTTGTTGGAGCTCCACCACCACCCCTTAAGGGATGCATCGGGCTTTTAAAGGGCTAGCACCCTTTTTCTGTAGTCACTGGTTCTTCTGGGGAATGAATATCTGAAGTGGGAGAAATTGGTTCCTCTCCAGGGCTTTCCTGATCATTGGAGGAGCTCAAGGTTCACTCCTTGGAGCCAGAGGGCAGCGGTACTTTCCTAGGATTCAAGGTAATGGGCTTTACTTGAGAGGAACTGGGAACTGCTTCTGACTCATTGGAACTGCTGTTGCTGGAGGAGGCCTCGGTCACTGAGGGTTCTTTTCATTTATTACTTTTCTATACCTCCCCATAGCGAAAGCTCTTCACAAAGAAAAACTATTCACATAAGGCAAACAAATAGCACACACAACAACATATATTTTAAATAATTGAAAACCATGAGCCAGAGACAATCCAGGATCTGATGAAAAGACTCATTGTATGCTTCCAAATGCCTGAGAGAAGAGTGCAGTTTTAACTTGGTGCCAACAAGGTGTCAATGTTGGCACCAGGCGGGCTTCCTCAGGGAGATCATTCCATAAATGAGGGGTCACCACTGAGAAGGCTCTCTCTCTTGTTGCCACCCTCCAAGACTTCCTCGGAGGAGCCTGCCAGAGGAGGGCCTTGGATGCAGAGCATAGTGTACAGGTAGGTTCATGCTGGGAGAGGCATTCCATCAGGTACTGTGATCCTGAGCCATATAAGGCTTTATAGATCACAACCAGCACTGTGAATTCGGCTCAGAATGATACAGGGAGCCAACACAAGCGAGACAGAGTCAGTTTTATATGTTCAGACTTTCTAGTCCCTGTTATCAATCTGACTGCTGCATTTTCCACAAGCTGCAGCTTCTGAGCCTTCTTCAAAGGTAGCCCCACATAGAGTGCATTGCAGTAATCTAACTTGGACATTACCAGAACATAGAAACTGAAGCCAGGTTATCTCTGTCCAGATAGGGGCATAGCTGGGCCACCAACCAAAGTTTGTAGAATGCACTTCACCCCACTAAGGCCTCTTGAGCTTGAAGTGACAGACTGCTCCAGGAGGACCCCAAGCTATGAACCTGCTCCATAAGTGGGAGTGCAGCCCCATCCAGAACAGGTTGAGCACCCTCCATCCTGTCAGGAGACCCATCTCATTATGACAGCTACCCTCCCACTGCCAATCTGTTTGTTCACTCTCCAGTGAGGAATGCGGGGGTGCCATTTGCTGGTCCACCTCAAGCAGCAAAATATCTTGGACTGACCCTGGGGTTTGGAAAGGAGTTCCACCCTTCAGCACCAAGGGAGACTGAGGAGACATTTACGAGAGGAAGTGGCTTTTCCACAGCTACATGGTTTCTCCCGCAAGATGGGCCTTTCCAAGATGGTTGCCAACCAGCCAGGATTTGACTGGAATGATCTTCTGAGCAGCAGAATGTACAGCAGGTTGAAGTGTCACATTGGTCTAAACTTGCCCAAGCTGACATGTTTTCTCCTTGGTGACTGGAAAGTCAACCTCTGTTTCTTGCCATTGGTCCCATGACTTCCCTACTGTCAGCCCCTCAATTACACACTACTGTCTGGAAGGAAAAAATTAGCTTTCTTGTTGCCGATTTCTCACCTTTCTGGGGTAAACATAAGTCCTGATTGCTGATTGCGGCTTCCTTGGACACCCCCGGCTAGGCCCTTCTGACTACATACCTGAGCATCCGTTGGTTAACATATTGACAGCGGTCAATCAAACCCACCTCTTGCAAGACAACATAAAACGTGGCCCTGGGCCCAGTTTGAGCTGTCTCTTCATCATCCCTCTCCATCCATGCAGACCGACATCTAAAGTTCAAGGCCTACAAGGGAGCTGGAATGTAATTTACTCCAATTAGCTTGCTCAGCAGAGGTTAGACAGAGCAGGATTACTGGTATAGGTTTTTGTTTCCTGTTCTATTGTGCATCCTCACTACTTTCTTCCCTCTACTCCATTCTTTCCCTTTATTTTAATAAAATTGCTTAATTGGACTACTGGGCTGGATTACTTTCCTATTTTACCCTTACAACTGGAAGGGGGTTCTTGCAACTATTTGTGTACAACTGTGAACTGTCGTACTGCAGACATGTGCATGAAGGCACTGCTGTAGAGACCATACATGTCCTAATTGGGACAGGAGTTTCTTTTTTACCGTAGGGCCATGGGTATTCTTTGAGTACAAATTCATGTGGCAATACACTCCTTAGAAGGGATGTGCAGTGGCCGTTAATGGCAGTTTTTCACACTGTAGTCTTCACTGGTAGTTAAATATGTAATCCTGGGGTTTGGCAAATCCCCAATACTAATCTCACTTTAGTCATGGCTAGGCGATCTTATTCTCTCAACGTAATATTGAGGGCTGACGTAGTCCCGCCTGACAGATCCCTGATGAAGAGACGGAGGAAAGGGAATCGTGTGCAGGCCAAGGTTTTCTGAACATACAGGGACCCATCTATCCACGTCCTCAATTAATGACGTGATTGTCTTTTGTGTTTAAGTTCATGCTTTAGTGTTTTCTTCTTCTTCTTCCCCAGGACAGTTTCCTTAGGAACAACAACCAGGCATGATTCAACACAGGAGGACTCCATAGCAACAAAGGCAGACTCAGATGCTTCATGAGATAATACAGGACCAGAACCACACAGAGCATCTTTGATGGTCCCAGGCATTCCAGCCTTCCCATCTGGATTTGGACCTAAAAGGCGAAGCAAAGTGTGGGTGCAAGAGCGTTGTCCTTGTGAAGGTGCAATGAACGCAGTCGAAATATTTGTAGGAAAGCAGGGGGTGTTCAAACCAGAACAACAGGACCACAAAAAGTGAATTACTAAGCAAATAGTAGTGCCGAAAAGCCTATTGTATTGATTTCATTCACTGTTTTTGGACAGTGGTGTGTATCTATATATTTTAGAACTATTTCCTTAGTTTACAGATCCACTTTGATTTATAACAGCACCATCAGCCTCCGATTTGATTATACTCTCTTAGTCATTCACTTGTTTTGCGATTCTTTTGTTCTGGTCTGACATTTCCCTTTGAATGTTCCCCTCTCGCCTTCCTTGGGGGAGAGTTTCTGCCCTAGTTTCTGCTCCGAGGGTGAAATGAACTGAGTTGTGCTTCCTAGAGAGGCAGGAAACGTGAAGAGGGGAAGACAATGGTGAGCGCACCTCTCTCTGTCTCCCAGGAAAGAGGCGAAGGACGAGGCGTGCGGAGCGGGAGGCTGATGCTGGGGAGGGCAGGACAAGGAACCGCAAGTAGGTGAGGCAGGAGGAGGAGGAGGAAGGGGGACGAAGGACTTGCCTGAGGGGGGTGGAGGGGGAAAGTGGGGCAGAGCCCCCCAACCTCCCTCTGGGAATCCTTGGAGGTGGCCCGATCCAGGCCGTCCAGTTGCAAAGGAGGGCCTAAAGAGCCACCTCTTTCCTATTGCATGAACGTCTTTGAAGTCCCCACCGGATCCTCTCTGCCCCCTTGGCAGCGATCCAGGGGGCGGGAGGAGGGGAGGGGGCAGCGTGGGTGGGTGGGGAGGAAACCCCACTCCGTATAGCAAGGAAAGTGGGCTGAGCTCTGTGCAGTCCATCGCACGGTCTTCCTGCCTACTCCACCGCCAGAGCTCCCTGCAGTCTCCATGGGGCGTTGATGTTGGGGCTGCCCTGGTGCGGACTGCAGTGGGGGGAGCTGCTTTAGCGCTGGGTAACAGGAGGAGAGCCGTGTTTGCTTTTCCGTCAACCTGCAGTTTCCGTTTCCCTCCCAGAGAGCGTGGAGAAACCGAGGTTCAGCTGCCGCTCAGCGAAATCGCAACACAAAACAGGAAGAGGCAGTCTTCACACTAAAACAAAACACACAGTAGTGGATCCCTGATGTGTGTATGGGTGTTTTTAACCACTGTAGTAAATTATATATCAATATGCTACAATCATAAAAAAACTTATTATTATGTCTGAAGAACAATTTGGCTTACTAGACAATCCCATGTAGTGTTTAACAATGCTATTTATTAATTCAATTGAACGCTGTGTATACTAAACTAACGGGTGCAAAAAGTGAACCCACACAGGTGTAATATAACATACATAAATATGCACACTAGTACACACAATTAAACACTTCGTATAGTGATTTATCAAGATATGCATAAACCCACAAAGGTACACAGTAACATGCACAGATGCACACACGAGTATGCACATACACTGATGCACACACATGTGTACAGACGGTAATACCAGTTTGTGTTTGAACCATTTCAAAATTCTTTTTCAGTGACTGTGCAATATGCCATTAATATCAATAATGATTATACAACAAGTTTTGGAAAGATTCAGTGTCCAAACTTAACATATAGTAAAGATTTATCAATATGCCATCAAACTTAACATGTAGCAAAGTTTTATCTCAGTGTCCAAACTTAACATATAGTAAAGATTTATCAATATGCCATCAAACTTAACACGTAGCAAAGTTTTATCAATGTTTCATTGTCCATATTTCAATTTGAATGGTAGTCTTTGATCCCCATTGTAGACTGGACATCAAGCTGTGTCTGGAACAAATATAATTTAAACATATAGACATTATGCCATTATACACAATATTATCATTGTTATTATGTTTAATCTAGGATTTATCTAGTTCAACTGTAATATTCTTGTTAAACCTCAGACTGGAACCATCAGTCGTCCCACACAGAAATGAAATTATTATAATAAGGTATATAACTACCTACTGTTGGTGTCCTGTGAACATCAATACGTCTATCTCAATGAGGAGAAGTCTGCTGCATTAAGGAATGAATCCCACAAATGTATGTATGTAGAGAACAGTGAGTTAACACCTGAAACTTATTAGCATACACAAGTTGGAGGAACCACATGAGGAACTGGTCATGACTAATAGTCAAAATGATTGATTCAATTTAAAGTCAATAGATTCAATGTAGTGGTACTATAGTGGTTAAACACACCCATACACACATCAGGGATCCACTACTGTGTGTTTTGGCTCAGCGAAATGGGTTTTCTCCAGAATTTAGGGTGACCATATGAAAAGGATGTTATGGTGAAATCCCCTCTTCATCACGATAGTTAAAGCTGCAGGAGCCCTGACCACTTTTGCATCTGGTCTAGAGGGCAGGGCTGCAGCGTTACCTGTTGTGATGAAGCTGGAATATCACCAGGTGCTGCATGCATACAAATCACACCTGATGATATTCTCTTTTCTTTACAACTGTCAAAGATACAAGAGCTCCTTTCCATATGGTCACCCTCTCCCCACCCCTCCCCTGCCCTCTATGCTCTCCAGCTGCTTCTACATTCCTGACATAACACTCACCCCCCCCCCCAAAAAACGCTCTTTGCAAACTGTAAAAATGGAAATATCCTGAGGTGTGCAATTTTGAGTCGAGTACTAAATGGAGTTTTCTTCTGCTCTTTCCATGCTACACACATATATTTAGGATCAACAGCCATTTTGAGTAGAAACGGATAATATCTTTTTAAAGTACAAATCATATGGCATGAACATTTGTAACCAGGTATATGCTTGCTCGGCTGACCCCTGATTAAAATGCTTTGAAAAAGAAGAGGAACGGATGCTGTGGCAAAGAGTGTCATCCTTGATGGATCCTGCTCTGCCTGTACACTGGGGCATGGCCTGATTGCCGCTGCCGCCCTCACCCTGATACTCCCACAGTTTTGAAGCGCATTGCCTCGCTAGAAGGGGATAACGCCCAACTGAGGTGTCAGTTGAGTGCTGCCTTATCCTAGGAGCATAGGAAACTGCCTCCTACTGAGTCAGACCATTGGTCCATCTAGCCCGGTATTGGCAGCAGAACTCCAGGGTTTCAGGCAGCATCCTTCCCTGCGCTACCTGGAGAAGCCATGGATTGAACCTGGGACCTCCTGCATTCCGGGCATGTGCTGCGTCACACTGAGAACAAGTGTTGAGCAGATAGGCATGCTTCCAGTTGGAACTGGGTTGCCATTTCAGCTTGAGCAGTGGCATTGCTGCCAGATAGGCTACCGTGCCAAGCATCTCCCTGGATCCCGGAGGATGTTGGTGCAGCAGGTCCCTCAAACCAAGTACCCCATGGCTCCGACTAACCCAGGCACCTTTTCTCCTAGTAAATATCACCCACGATGTAGGGTGGGTTGAGTAGCTCAGCCTCCGCTTGGGCCATGGGCTTATAGGCTTGGGACTTGGAGTATGGTGGGCGCACTCCAGGCCAATTAGCAGTGATCAAGCAAGTGGGAGTGAGAGCCCCCAGGAGGCCTGTTCTACCCCACCAAGTGATCAACTCCTCCCAGCCAGAAAGGGGAAAATCTGGAAGGGAGGTTATGTCGATAGTTTTCCTTATGATTCAGAGGGGCCAACATGAAGGAGAGGGATATGGACAAAAATAGAGATCAGGAAGGCGGAAAGAGGGTTGAATGGACGAAAGCGAACTGACTGGCGGGTTACATCATTGTTATGGACATCGCACAATTCTAGTATCCTGATAAAGGGATGGCCCTGACCAGGTAGCTGGATATTCTGTTGAGATGTTATCCCAAACACCTCTTGCCAGCTTGGCTGGGGTGCAAAGAAACCTTCAGGTTAAAAGCACTGTTTCATCCCGAGGTGAAATGGGGTGTGAAGGAACCAGATCTCCAGCTCCAATCATGAGATCCTACTTGTGGGACGATTCACACCCTGCCTGATCTGCTGGAAGTCAGCTCCTCAGACCTTTCCTGCCAGGACTCCCTTTAAGTCCACCTGTGTGTGTGTGTGTAGCACCTATTCTGAGGGTGTCCCCAGGCTACATTTTTTCTCCTTCACCCATAATACTAGAACCCAATGGGGTTATCCCATGAAGCTGATTGGTGGGATATTCAGCACAGATAAAATGAAGGACTTCTTCACACTGTGCTTAGTTAAACTATAGAATTTAATTCCACAAGATGGCTTTAAAAGGGGGTTGGATAAATTCCTGGATAAGAAGGCTATCAGTAGCTACTAGTCCTAATGGCTATGTTCTATTTCTAGTATCCGAGGCATAGAATCATAGAACAGTAGAGTTGGAAGGAGCCTATGAGGAATGCAGGAATCCACCTTAGAGCATTCCTGACAGCTGCCCAACTGCCTCTAGAATGACTCTAGGGTGGGATTTCCCACAACCTCCCTAGGTAACTGGTTCCTTTATCCTACTGCTCTAACAATCAGGATTTTTTTCCTGATGTCCAGTCGGTATCTGGCTTCCTGTAACATGAGCCCATTATTCCGTGTCCTGCATGCTGGGTTGATCGAGAAGAGATCCTGGCCCTCCTCCGTGTGACAACCTTTCAAGTAGTTGAAGAGTGCTATCATGTCACCTCTCCTCTTCTCCAGGCTAAACATTCCCAGTTCTTTCAGTCTCTCCTCATAGGGCTTTGTTTTCAGATCCCTGATCAGATGCTTTGGCTTCATCACTCATGAGCTCCTTGGTTTCTTCCTTGAACTCCTAACAAGCTTTTCTTTTTCTCCCCAAAGCAGGTGATGGGCAGCACAGTGAGACATATCAGGAGCCATCTCTGATGTCATTGGAAACTCCCCAGTGTGAAGAGGATAAAGAGATATTTCAGAAAGAAACGGGCCCAAAATACTACAGGCAAAACCTGTCCATGAAGAAGAAATCCTCTGCTTTTCAGAGTGCTGACATCTATGAATTGCAGATGTCACAAGAAGATCGGAAAGAAAAGGAAAGGAAAACGTGTGCTGTGAATCACGTGTGCATTACAGAAACTACACAGGGGAGAAACCCCAAAAATGCATAGAGTGTGGAAAGAGCTTCACTGCGAACTCACTTCTTATTTGTCATCAAAGAATTCACACAGGAGAGAAACCGTATCAATGCATGGAATGTGGAAAGAGCTTCACTAGGAGCTCACATGTTACTGCACATCAAGTAATTCACACACGGGAGAAACCCTATAAATTCATGGAGTGTGGAAAGAGCTTCAGTCGGAGTGAAACACTTACTGTACATCAACAAACACACACAGGCAAGAAACCATATAAATGCATGGAGTGTGGACAGAGCTTCACTCATACCTCACATCTTACTGTTCATCAAAGAACTCACACAGGAGAGAAACCGTATGAATGCATGGAGTGTGGAAAAAGCTTCAGTGACAGTGGAACACTTAATCATCATAAATTAACACACACAGGCAAGAAACCATATACATGCATGAAGTGTGGGAAGAGCTTCACTCAGAGCTCATATCTTACTGTTCATCGAAGAACTCACACAGGGGAGAAACCATATAAATGCATGGAATGTGGAACGAGCTTCAGTCGGAGTGGAACACTTACTGTACATCAACGAACACACACAGGCAAGAAACCATATAAATGTATGGAGTGTGGGAAGAGCTTCACTCATTGCTCACATCTTACTGTACATCAAAGAATTCACACAGGGGAGAAACCATATGAATGTATGGAGTGTGGAAAGAGCTTCAGTCGGAGTGGAACACTTACTGAACATCAACGAACACACACAGGCAACAAACCATTTAAATGCATGGAGTGTGGGAAGAGCTTCACTCATAGCTCACATCTTACTGTACATCAAAGAATTCACACAGGAGAGAAACCATATGAATGTATGGAGTGTGGAAAGAGTTTTAGTCGGAATGGAACACTTACTGCACATCAACGAACACACACAGGCAAGAAACCATATATATGCATGGAGTGTGGGAAGTGGTTCCGTTTTAGTGGAACACTCACTGTACATCAACAAACACACACAGGCAAGAAACCATATAAATGCATGGAGTGTGGGAAGAGCTTCACTCAGAGCTCATATCTTACTGTTCATCAAAGAACTCACACAGGAGAGAAGCCATATAAATGCATGGAGTGTAGGAAGAGCTTCACTCATAGCTCACATCTTACTGTTCATCAAAGAACTCACACAGGAGAGAAGCCATATAAATGCATGGAGTGTGGGAAGAGCTTCACTCAGAGCTCATATCTTACTGTTCATCAAAGAACTCACACAGGAGAGAAGCCATATAAATGCATGAAATGTGGGAAGAGCTTCACTCATAGCTCATATCTTACTGTTCATCAAAGAACTCACACAGGAGAGAAACCATATAAATGCATGGAGTGTGGAAAGAGCTTCAGTGACAGTGGAACACTTAATCATCATAAATTAACACACACAGGCAAGAAACCATATATATGCATGGAGTGTGGGAAGAGCTTCACTAATAGCTCATATCTTACTGTTCATCAAAGAACTCACACAGGAGAGAAACCATATAAATGCATGGAATGTGGAACGAGCTTCAGTCGGAGTGGAACACTTACTGCACATCAACGAACACACACAGGCAAGAAACCATATATATGCATGGAGTGTGGGAGGAGCTTCAGTTTTAGTGGAACACTTACTGTACATCAACGAACACACTCAGGCAAGAATCCATATAAATGCATGGAGTGTGGGAAGAGCTTCACTCAGAGCTCCCATCTTACTGTTCATCAAAGAACTCACACAGGAGAGAAGCCATATAAATGCATGGAGTGTGGAAAGAGCTTCAGTCAAGGAGGAACACTTACTGTACATCAACGAATTCACGTGGGAGAATTCAAATAAGTGAATGGGGTGTGGAAAGAGCATCAGTCATAGTGGAACACTTCAGAAACTTAAAAGACTTCACACTGAAGAACTCACACCTGGGAAAAACAAAGTAAATGCATGGAGTGTGGGAAGAGTTTCAGTCGGAACTCCCTGAACACCACAGAACTCAGTTCAAACAAGCCCTATTAATGTATGCATATTGGAAAAGGCTTCACTGCTAATCGTGTCACTGGAATCATGTGGACACTGCTTTCTACACAGTTTATGTGTTCTTCTGTAGCAGAGTTTCCTGTGGGGCAGGGCGCTGCATGAGAGAGTGGAAGTCAAGTAACCCTTTTTTTAAAAAAATTCAGGTTACTCCCAGATCCTGGCGTCATATGGGGGGAGGGACCCCTTCTGTAATAGGGTGCCTTCCCCCACCTTCTTCCCCTCCCTTAGGAATGTGCTGATTCTGAGCATACCTTTTTCACCCCTTTGAAGAATATGCCAATTCCCTTGGTGTAAAAAGAGAATAAGACAAGCAGCCTGCACTGGGGAGTGGCCAGGCGGGCATGGAATGAAGTCGTAACTCACTCGCTCTCCTAAAGAAATAATGATTTAAACACAAATTCCTTATCCTGGAGTGGTGGATTGTTATTTAAAGACAAGGAATGCAGATCGGAAGTTTTATGGCATCTGTGTGAGAAGCTGCTTGCAGTTTCACTGCTTGCTCGGCGAGAGGAAACGAAACTGAAATCGGAGCTTTGGAGCTTGAGCTTCACCTTAGGAATGCAACTAATGAAGGTAACTAATGGATTTATAATTGCTGTACTAAGGCGGGAGGACTGACAGATACGTTGGAGGGAGAGATTCAACTGGAAATTTATGGGAAAAGACTTTTAAACTCCAGCGAAAGTGTTAGTAGCCGCCGGTTTGCCTGATTAGAACGGAGAGAGATCTGAGTGGCTAGGCAGAAGGTGAGGAGGATTTATGAGCAAAAAGAAGCAAAAAGGGGAGAAATTAACTACTCCCGCCTGGAGCCGGCCCTCTAAAGATCATCCCTCAGATAAGAACTGGCAAAGATTAATTCGGACTGAAAACATGGAGGACAAGCAGCCGGAGAAAGCGAAAAAGACCTCTCCAAGCAAAGCTGGAAGTATGCCAGTTGTAATTCCTAAGACGGCCAAAGATCCAACAGATGAATTAATGAAGAAAATTGAAAAGATGTTTGAGATGGCAATGCTGAAGCAAGACTAAAGATTGGAGAATGCTTTGGCAAAGCAGGAGGATAGACTGGCAAAAAGAATTACAGAGTCACAAACAGAGCTTATGGCAGGTCTTCAAGAGGTGGTGAAAGATGTTGTGGCTTTGCAGGAAGAGACTGGAGAGCTGAAGGAACACTGCAAGAAGCAGGCGGAGCAGATGTCGCAGTTGGATTTACGTCTAATAGCCTTGGAAGACAGGGACAGAAGGGCGAACATCCGGATAAGATCTTTTGGGGAACAAGAGGGGGAGACCCCCAAGGACTTAAGAGATTTAATTTTGGTGTGGATTAAACAGCAGGAGCCCCAGGAAGTTTGGGAAATGGCAGATATTGAGAGGGCCCATAGAGTGGGCTACAAGAAGAATGGGATAACTCCAAGGGATATAATTGTCAAATTTGCCAATTATTATAAAAAAGAAAAGCTTTTGCAAGCAATTAGACGTCAAGGCCAGCCGATACTACAAGAATCACCGGTGGAGATATATCAGGACCTTTGCCCTCAGACGGTCCAGTGGAGGAAGAGTGTCAGAATGTGTACAGGGGCATTGAGGAGGAGATCGATAACATACAGCTGGGGGTATCCAGTCTTCCTGAGATTTATGTGGAAAGGGAAACAACAAAGAATAACATCGTGCGAGCAAGGAATGGAACTTTTGGAGAAGTTGGGCATAGCGGATGCCACAGAGGATGGAGCAACAAAGCGAGATGAAGGTGCTGCAGGAGGAAGCAATCAATTATTATTATTATTTGTAATAGGGATAAGGGATAAGAAGAGTTAAAAGGAGGGGAGAGATAGACTTAGTTCCGGATGGCTGGGTTGCTTCCCCCCACCCCTAAAGAGTTCTAAAATATTTTGGGACCAGTGCCCAGATGGCTGGTGAGGAGGGGGGTGAAATTGGGGGTGAATGTGGGGGGGAGGGAAAGGGAGGGGGGTAAATGTTTATGTTGAAATAAATAAAAATTATATATTAAAAAAAGCAGCCTGCACGGTTTTCTCTCGGAAAGGGGCACATGGGGCAATGTTGTTCTTTACAAAGACCCGATCATGAAGGCGGCTTCCTCTGAAATCCGATAGAACTGTTCATTTATTTTGTATTACTCATTATTGCAGTATTGTTTCAACCTGACTCTGTGAGATTCATATAAGAACAGACAAGAAGCAGATAATCTCAGATTCGGAACGACTGCTGGTTTGATTTTGGCTTGTCCGTACTTGGGTGGGGGACCAGACAGGGATTGTCCACTTTCCCCATTGATTTGCGATTCGTTCTTGGAACCCCTGTTGTGTCTTATTAAACAAAACAGTAGTATTGGCATTGTTGTTTATGCTGGCTCAGAATTTAAAATGATCCTTTATGTTGATGATCTTTTGCCATTAATCTCGAAATCCAGTCCTCAGTTCTGGCTTTGATCAAACTGATGAATACTTTTGTTCATTTCTCCAATTGTTTTATTAATTTATATTTATATTTATTTATTTTATTTATTACATTTGTATACTGCCCCATAGCCGAAGCTCTCTGGGCTGTTTACATAGGATTAAAAACAATATCAAAATGTCAATGTCAAAATCGAACAAAATACCGATTGGAGATTAGCTAACTGGCAATTTCTTTTGTGCTCTGATTTCAGTACTTATTTTGGAAAAATTATTCTTGGAGACATATCTCAAATGATTGCGTTCATCTCAGCTTTCACAATCACAGTTCTTTTAATTTTTATATTTGATTGCAATCTCTTTCCCTGTATGTACAGAGAACGTTGCTAATGTCATATAACCACCATGCCACCGCTTACTTTTATTTTGTCATTTTCTGAAATTGATTCCTATTTACAAGTTTGACTGTGATGTTTGTCTGTTTGGATTAGCACTGGGTACCCACTGGGGTGTTTCGGGTCCATTTGATTTAGGTTCTGAAGTTAAACAGGACCAAATGTAGTACACAGAGTCCAATTTAAGAAGTTGGGTTTGGCTGTTCGGTTCTTGCCATCTTCGGGCTGACCTGTACCAAACTTTGGTCTTTTCCGCTTAGATTTGATTTTCTACCTAGTTCAGTTTTGGAACCTTCCTGTCTTGATCCTTTCTCCAAATGGATGGCATTAGGTTCTCTACATATTAAGGTGGACAGAGCTCCTCCCACATTCTCAGCAGTCAGATTTGTGGCATATAATGTCATGCACATTACAGTTTGACCGATGTAGAAAAACTTATCCGTGAATAAAGGTGATATGTGGGGTTTTCAGCAGGAATGGAATTGGAATGTGCTGTTTGTCTAATCAACCTTGGGATATGTATTATTCAGCAAAAACCTTTGTTTCGGGTCTATTAGATGCCACCATGTCTCCTTATAAAGGTTTGATTAACCAGGCAAATTGTTGTTGGTGTTATACAGTTAATGCTTCTTTTCATCACATGTTTTGGAACTGCTCAATCGGTGCCTCCATTGGGAAGGAAGTAATCAGACAGATAAACTTTGCATTGGAAAGCTCTTTAATATTTTCTCATGTGCATATTCCCTTAAATTATGTACCTGCTTCTTGGAATGTAATACATGGTCCATGTCATTGGATTTTTTGTGTCCTATTGACTGCTAAAAGCCTGATACTACAACGTTGGTAATATAAAAGCTCACCACCTATAATGGGATGGATTGAAGACCTAATAACACTAGTAACATTTGAAAGTGTGGTGGGTATATTGGCACCATTCATTAATGGACTCATATTTGGATATTTGGTCTTTACTGAAGTTTATGTGTATTTTTTTCCTTTTTAGAATGTTATAATGTTTGAAATTGGCCCTTTAAATTATGTAGTTACACTTGCATTTTTATTGTTTTGTATTGTTGATACTTACAATAAAAAGTGATTTTAAAAATGCAGTAGGGACAACCCGATCACGCAATGTTGTTTTCACCCCTGCCCTGATCCATCTGGTCAGCATCCTGTGGCTTGCTCAAATAAGCCATGATGGGCAATGTAGTGGGTTGAACAGATGCAAGCATCTTGTCCCCATTCTCAGGCTCCAAAACCCGAAAATGATCCCACAAAACAGGTTAAGGCAATAGAATGGAGAGCCCAGCAGACGCAGCATCAATAGTAGTGTTCAAGTCAGCATGAAGGTGAGCGGTTTTATCCCCAAAGTATTTTGCAAACTCCTCACAGCGGGACTCTGAGGGTTCCTGTACTGGATCCACTGGGTTTGATGGAAGTTAACCCCCAAACCACACGGAACAGCTTAGCTGGATGGCTACTCAAGGATGCATTGGAAGTGGCAAAGTAAGCTTTCTTTGCTGCCTTGACCACCATGCTGTGTTTGGGAGGGGGGAGGGTTATATCCTCCTAAGTCTGTTTGATTACCTTCCAGCTGTCTTCTGACCCATTTCATTGTCCAAAGCACCCGGTAAACTAGGGATGCCGAAGAGAGCACTTAGGAATGATTGTGTCAATCGCCCTTTGCACTTGGCCGTTCCACAGTGCAACAAGGCTCTCAACAGAATTTTAGGAAATGAAAACTGCTGCAGAGCATTCAGGAATTGCTTGGAATCCATAACTTTCTGGGGGTAAACCATGTTAATGAGTCTCCCCACATCTGTGGTTTCTGAAGGATTAACCATTTTATTAGCATAAGCAATTCTTGCCTAGGTTCAACTGCATCACAGGTCTGTAATTCTCAGTAGGTGTGTGTGAGTGTGTGTTAAATTAAAGCTTAAGTGTTTGCAAAAGAAACAGTGCTCAAAATGAACAGGAAGCAACCAGAAGGGAGGTGACCCTGGATTTAATCCTAAATGGTGACATACAGGATCTAGTATGAGAGGTGAATGTTGTTGAACAAGTTGGAAACAGTGGCCATAGGGGTATCAATTGTAATTCATGTTTAAGTGGGAAATTGCCAAAGAAGTCCAACCCAGTCATATTTGACTTCCAAAAACTTCTCTAAACTGAGGGAACTGGTGAAAAAAGTTGAAAGGGGATGTCAGGAGGATTCGATCCCTTCAAAATGCTTGGGGATTACTCAAAACTACAATACGAGAGGCTCAGCTAGAATGTATCCTATCGGTTAGGAAGTGCAGCACCAAGTCCAAGAGCTTATTGGCCTGGTTAAAGAAGCTATTACAGAAAAGGTGGCTTCTCTCCAAACATAGAAGTCTTGCTCAAATGAGGAAAACTGAAGGGAACACAAGTTTCCTCAAAGGAGAAGGAAGCACACAGCAAGAGATGCAAGAAAGCATTTTGAGGAGTCTCTCATTAACAACATCAAGGGGAAAACTTTATTAGGCTCCCAATGATATAGGGCAGGATACAAATGTTTTAATCAATAAACAACTTGCAAAAAGTTGCAGAAAAAAGAACAGCATCTATGTATTGTTTCCAATGCTGAAGTAAATCTTGATGCTTCAAATATGAACCTGCAATGTGGGAGATGCATTTTCAGAAAAGAGGGGTGGATCTGGCCAGCTGTTCACCGCATATGGCTGAGTGAAAGGTTTTATAGGGTGATTGGATTCCGCTGCTGTCTATGTCACTGATTATTTTTTACAAATGAACCTTTGTGTTCAAACCCACAAATTTATGATGGCAAGAAAGACAATCACTTGCAAACATTGTCAAGCAGTAGACAAACGTTTCAAATTCAAGTATGTTGCTCATAATTCACAAAAATATAGATAAACCCGTTCTATCATTTCATCCTGCAGGAAACCAAGAATGGAGTTGGTGGATCCAAAATGCTTCCCGTTGAGACAATAGTAGAGCCAGATTAAGTCTTCTAGAAAGGACAGACTGAATTCATTTCATTGCAAAAAAGGTTAAGTCAGAAGGTGATCCATTCTTGCTTTTATATTCAATGAGCCTTGATCTGAGTGATCTATTTGTCTGTTTGATCTATACATAACATAGGCTGAACTACAGTCATATCCAAAAGAGGGCAGGGCTCCTGCAGCTTTAACTGTTGTGATGAAGATGGAATTTCACCAGGTGCTGCATGCAATACAAAGGCACCTGCTGAAATTCACTTTTCTAGACAACTGTTTAAGATACAGGAGTCCTGTTCTCCTTTCCATATGGCCCCTCTACGTAATTCACAGAAATGTAGGTAAGTGCATTCTATTGTTTAAGCCTGCAGAAGTCATAGAATGTAATTGGTGGATCCAAAATGCTTCCCGCTGAGACAATAGTATATCTGTTAAAGATACAGGAGCCCTGTCCTCCTCTCCATATGGTCACCCTATGACCACCCTACAGGCACAAAACTGGTGTGTAAATTCATTACTGTAGATTATGGAAAGCCGGTATTTATTGCCCATGTGCTGACTTTGTGAAGGCAGAAAGACCGTGTGACCATGTGCTAGTTTTGTGTGTGTGGTGGGAAAAGGATGTGCCAGGATCATAGCTTCTGTTAGGGCTATTCACACATTCCACTGAACGTCTGTACATGCCCTAGGTGTGCTCATTAAGATGGTTGTGAGAATCTAGCCCCATCCAGTCCTCCTCCTAGCATGTAAGCACACAAGGAGCAGGAGCTCTTGTTTCCGCTTCACTGTTTTGTGGTCTTGTACACGTGGAGTTCAACTGTCTTCAAAGGAGACCCTCTTCTGTCCATGGAAACTTCCCCCTGGATGTTCGAAAGCCCAGGTCAGTTCTATTGGCAGAATTCTGACAGGATAGAAAATTATCAACTGATACACGCGTGAGGTTTTTTTTTTAGGGCTATGGTCGTCATGCCTCACAGATCCACGATGAAGAGACGGTGGAAAAGGAATCCTGCTGGAATCGTGTGGAGGCTAAGGTTTTTCCGTCTATTCAGTTATGAACATTTGCTCAGTTAATGACTTGATTGTGTTTTGATTTTAAGATCATGTTTTAGTGTTCCCCCACCCCCACCCCAGAACAATGTAATAATCCATTTTCTCCCGCTCTGATAATATTAGTTCCTGCGATCATCCCATAAAACTGATTGGTGGGAGATTGACGAGAGAGAAAAGGAACTTCTTCACACAGTGCAGCTAAACTATGGAATTTACTAAAACAAGATATAGTGATGGCTACCAGTTTGGATGGCTTTAAAAAGGGGTTAGACGAATTTATGGCGGAGGAGGCTATCGAAGGCTGCTATTCTGGATGGCTATACACTACTTCCAGTATTCAGAGGCTTAAGGGTAGGATACGGAGTTTAGACCGCTTTGGTCGCCTTAGTGGATGATCTATGCCTTAGTATCAACAGGGGGAGTGTGTCCCTGCTGGTACTCCTGGACCTCTCAGCGGCTTTCGATACCATCCACCATGGTATCTTTCTGGAGCACCTGGGGGAATTGGGAATCGGGGGCATTGTGCTTCAGTGGTTCCGATCCTATCTCTTGGGCAGGTTCCAGATGGTGATGCTTGGGGACAGCTGCTCTTCAAAAAAGAAGTTGCTATGTGGTGTACCACAAGGTGCCATCCTTTCCCCAATGCTGTTTAACATTTATATGAAACCGCTGGGAGAGATCATCCGGAGGCATGGGGCGGGGGGCTATCAATACGCTGATGACACCCAAATATATTCCTCTATGCCTTCGACAACATCGTCAGCTAAGGATAGTGTGTCTCCTCTGAATGAACTCTTGGGAGGCGGTAATGGGCTGGATGAGGAAAAACAAACTGAAGCTGAATCCAGACAAGATGGAGGTGCTCGCTGTCAAAGGCCCCAACCTGGGTTTGGAGGTGTGTCAACCAGTTCTGGATGGGGTTACACCCCCCCTGAAAGACTGTGTTCGCAGCTTGGGGGTACTCCTGGATCCGTTACTCCAGACGACAGCTCAGATTGATGCGACGGCCAAGAGTGTCTACTATCAGCTTTGGCTGATACACCAGCTGCGCCCCTTCCTAGAGTTGGAAGACCTAAAGACGGTAGTGCACACACTGGTAACTTTGAGGCTTGACTTCTGCAATGCGCTGTACATAGGGCTACCTTTGTGCCTAGTCCAGAAACTTCAACTTGTTCAAAATATGGCAGCCAGGTTGGTCACCGGTACATCTAGGGGTGACCACATTACACCAGTTTTAAAATGACTTCATTGGCTGCCAGTCAGTTTCCGGGCGAAGTATAAAGTGTTGGTTATTACCTTTAAAGCCCTACATGGTTTGGGCCCAGGCTACCTGCGGGATCGCCTTCTCTTGTACAATCCGCCCTGCACACTTAGGTCCTCTGGGAAGAACTTACTCAAGCCAGCCAGAATTAGGCTGGCAAGTGTTACCCAGAGGACCTTCTCTTCCATCGTTCCCGGACTATGGAATGGTCTGCCGGAGGAGATTAGACAAATTAGCGGTTTTCAAGAATTTAAAAGAGTCATGAAGGCTGCTCTCTTCCGGCAGGCCTATCCGGATGAATTTTAAGATGTCTTAATGATGCAGTTTCTCTTGTTTTTAATTTTTTTTATCTGTTTGTGATTCTTGTATTTTACATTGTGTTTCCCGCCTCAATCCGGAGGGAGAGGCGGGTTATAAATAATAATAATAATAATAATTATTATTATTATTATTATAGTCCTGATGGCTATACACAGCTTCCAGTAAGTGCAGCTGGGGAACCTGGGTAGGAATCCAAAATGAAGGCCGCTGATTGTGGGTCCCTGGACAAAAGCTGCTTGTCCGCCTTATGAACAGAATGCTGGATTAGATGGACCCTTGACCTGAGCCAGCTTGGCTCTTCTGATGTTCTTGTGTTCATTTTAAACACCAGGGAACTTCAGTGATTAAAAAAATAAAAAAAGTCCTATCAGTTTATGGCCATGTTGGGTCCAGCCTCACAAAGCCAACAAAGCCAAAGTGAAAGGCGATGCTTGAACAGACGTGCTCCGTGATCAAGAATGACGTGTGTACTGTCACAATGATCTTGTGGGCACTGTCACAAATCGTGCTTCCTTAAGAGCAACAACCAGGCATCATGGTTCATTCAACACACAGGAGGATTCCATAGCAAAAAAAAATAGGCTCTGATGCTTCCTGGGATAATACAGGACCAGGACCACACGGAGCATCTTTGCTGCTCCCAGGCATTTCAGCCTCCCCATCTGGTTTTGGACCTGAAAGACCAAGGAAAGTGTGGGTGCAGGAGCATCATTGTCACGTGCAATGAAAGCAGTTGAAATGTTTGGAGCAAAGGAGGGGGTTTGCGCGAGGAGAATTGGTGCCACAGTTTCGGCTCCTAGGGTTAAATGAACTGAGTTGTCCTTCCTAGAGCGGCAGGAAACCTAAGAGGGGAAGACAATAGTGAGCGCACCTCCCTCTGTCTTCCAGGCAAAGGATAAAGAACGTGGGAGGCTGATGCTGGAGAGGACGCAAAGTGCGATATTGGGTAAAGTAGGTGGAGGTGGGGCGAAGGAGTTGCCTGAGGAGGGTGGAGGGGAAAAGTGGGGCAGCGACCCCCAACCTCCCTCTGGGAATCCTTGGACAGGGCCCGATCCATGCAATCCAGCTGCAAAGGAGGGACAAAAAGCGTCCACTTTTCTCTTGCATGAAGGTCTTTCAAGCCCCCCTGGGGATCAATCCAGTTTCCATGAGATGTGGAGTGGCGGGAGGGGAGGGAGCGCATAGGAAACCGCTTTGGCTAGTAGGTGGGGGTAGGCTGACTATAGGAAAAGGAGGACAGGGCTCATGTAACTTTAACTGTTGTAGAGAAAAGGGAATTTCAGCCAGCGTCATTTATATGCAATTAGTTCCTGGTGAAATTCCCTCTTCATCACAACAGTTAAAGTTGCAGGCACTATACTAGAGTGACCATATACAAAAGAAGGCAGGGCCCCTGCAACTTTAACTGTTGTGATGAAGAGGGAATTTCACCAGAAACTAATTGCATACAGATGACACTGGCTGAAACTCCCTTTTCTCAACAACTGTTAAAGTTACATGAGCCCTGTCCTCCTTTTCATATGGTCAGCCTAGGTGGGGGGTTGGGGTGGGGAGGAAACCCCACTCTTTCTCCCGGTGAGAACTGCTTGATCTCTGTGCTCTGTGCAGTGTCTATGGGGAGGGACCGTGGGTCGGCCCTGGCGCACGTGGGGATGGGAGAGAGCCGCTTTAGCGCTCCGTCACTGGAGGAGAGCTGTCTGGGGTTGTCGACAACCTGCAGCGGCGACGTCTGTTTTTCTTCCCCTCCCAGAGAGACTGGAGGATTAGAACTCGGGACTCTTTGAGAAACAGAGGCTCCATTGATGCTCTGCTTCAACCAGATGTTCCCCTGAGAGTTTGGCTGGACTCTCTCTGCTGTGGAAGTGAAGATCAATCTGTCTTTGCAGGACTGGCTGCTGAGGCTTTCTAAGGCTGCATGGTTTTCTCTCCTAGTTCCAGCCTTGCAATGAACTGCGGAAGCTAAGCACGTCTTGGTCCGGTCATTGCTTGGATGGGAGACCACGTTGGAACTGCATGTAGCCACCTTGAGTTCCATGACGGAAGAAAGGTAGGATCTAAATCCAATGAAGAAATGTGTTCATCACAAGTGTTTGATTAAGGCGAGCTTGTAGCTCAATGGCAACACAGCCGCTTTGCATGCAGGGGGTTCCTGGTTGATCTGTGGCATCTCCAGGGAAAAGGGCATCTGGTGGGTAGGACCTTCTTGGTGGTCCTGATGCCACCCAAGACATGAGTCGGGGTGTGTGGCTAGAGCAATAGGTGTAGTCCTCCGTCCATGAGGATGCCCTGATATTCCCACAGTTTTGAAGCTCATTGCCTCGCTAGAAGGGGATTACACCTAATTGAGGTGTCAGTTGGGTGCTGTGAATTCCTTATTCTAGGAGCATAGGAAGCTGCCTCATACTGAGTCAGACCATTCGTCCATCTAGCCCGGTTTTGGCAGCAGGACTCCAGGGTTTCAGGCAGCATCCTTCCCTTGCGCTACCTGAAAAAGCCGAGATGAAACATGGTACCTCCTGCATTCTGGGCATGTGCTCCGTCACACTGAGGACAAGTGTTGAACAGGTAGGCATGCTTCCAATCTGGACTGGGTTGCCATTACAGCTTGAGCCGCGGCATTGGTGCCAGACAGGCCACCGTGCCAAGCATCTCCCTGGATCCCTGAGGATGCTGGTACTGCAGGTTCTTCAAGCCGAGGACCACATGGCTCCGACTAACCCAGGCACCTTTTCTGCAAGTAAATATCTCCCACCATGTAGTGTGGGTTGGCTAGCTCTGCCTCCTATTGGGTCGTGGGCTTATAGGCTTGGGGCATGGAGCATTGTGGCCTCACTCCAGGCCAATGAGCTGCGATCAAGCGAGTGGGGGTGAGAGCTCCCAGGAGGCCTGTTCACAGCAGCCCCTCCGGAATTGCAGGCTGCATTCCAGACCCCATTTGGGTGGGTGGCCACCCTCCTGAACTGCTCCTGTTGTGGGCAAAATGCCGAGCTGTGCTGCGCCCACAACACTAGTGGCACAGATTGCTCAAATCAGTGGAGCCGCAGAGACCCCCTACAGGGCCAACCTTACCCGTTGCCTAATAGGCCTGTGGTCCAGCATGGGGTGGTGTCTACCCCCCACGAGCGTTCAACTCCTCCCAGCCAGAAAGGGGAAAACCTGGAAGGGAGGATATGTTGCTAGTTTTCCTTATGATTCAGAAGGGCCAACATGAAGGAGAGGGATATGGACAAAAATAGAGAACAGGAAGGCAGAAGGAGGGTTGAAGGCTACAAAGCCTTCAGGTTAAAAGCACCATTTCACCCTGATGTGAAATGGGATGTGAAGGAACCAGATCTCCAGCTCCAATCATGAGGTGCAGCTTGTGGGACGATTCACACCCTGCCTGCTCTGGTGCAAGTCAGCTCCTCAGGCCTTTCCTGCCTGGACTCCCTTTAAGTCCGGCATGGGTGTCCACCTGTGTGTGTGTTTGTGTGGAGCACCTATTCTGAGGGTGCTCCCCGGCTTCTTTTTTCTCCTTCTTCCTTAATACTAGAACCCAACGGGTTCATCCCATGAAGCTGATTGGTGGGAGAGTCAGGACAGATTAAAGGAAGGGCTTTTTCGCACAGTGCTTAGTTAAACTATAGAATTTAGTACCACGAGATGGTTTTAGAAGGGCGTTGGGTAAATTCCTGGAGGAGAAGGCTATCAGTGGCTACTGGTCCTGATGGCTATGTTCAGTCTCCAGTATCCGAGGCAATAAGCCCGTATGCACCAGTTGCTCGGAAAAGTGGATGGGAAGGTGCTGTCGCACCATGATCTGCTTTGTGGGTCGACAGCCGGTTGACCGCTGTGTGAGCAGAGGGCTGGACTAGATGGACCATTGGTCTGATCCAGCATGGCTCTTCTTATGTTCTTACCACATTCAGGGGACCGGGAGAAGCACAACTTGTGCCCTCCTCCTCAAGCTCTTGGCCCTTCGTTGCATTTAGCCTTTGGGCTGTTCTGCTAGGCTCCAACACACAGTGCAGTCGTATCCTGGGATCTAAACTGGGAACTCTCTGTAGGTTGTATTTGAGGCCTATTTGGACAGTAGGATCTCCCGCCATCAGTTGCTGGAGCTCGTTGACTTTGGACCTTTGCCTGCAGGATGGTAGCCACAAGCAGGACTTTTATATGGTGCCTGTTATGTGCCGGGCGGAGCTCTGAAATGCCTTTATCGCATCCATATAACAGCAGAGCTGACAGGAGACCAGGAGGCGTGGGAAGCTCCGTGTTAGTCTGACATCCATCCCTGGGAAAATTTTGGAGCAAATTATACAGAAGTTAATCTGTAATCACCTTGAAAAAATCCAGTGATTACTACTACCACATGCCATTCTGACCAGCAAACTAGCTACAAGTGGGCTAGATGGGACAACTATTAGGTGGATCCTTAGTTGGCTACAGAATTGGACTGAAAGAGTGCTCATCAGTGGTACCTTCTCAAACTGGGGGGAGGGAATGAGCGGGGTACTACAGGGCTCAGTCCTGGGCCCAGTGCTCTTCAACATATTTCTTAAAAACATGGATGGGGAGGTGCAGGGATTACTTATTTGATTTGCAGATGACACAAAAGTGGGTGGGACAGTTAACACCCTGGAGGACAGAGACAAACTTCAAAGTGGGCTTGATTAGCTGGCGCGCTGAGCTGAAAACAATAGAATGAATTTTAATAGGGACAAATGCCCAGTTCTACCCCTAGGAAAAAGAAACCAAATACTACAAGTGAGAAGGATCTTGGAATTGTTGTAGATCACAAACTGATTATGAGCCAACAGTGTGATGTGGCTGCAAACAGAGCAAATGCTATTTTGGGCTGCATTAATAAAAGTATAGCTTCCAAATCGCATGAGGTATTTCTTCCCCTCTATTTGGCACTGGTTAGGCCTCAGGTGAGGGAAAGTGGGCGGGGGGGCGGAGTAGCTGTGGTCTACAGGGATAATCTTAACCTGACCAGACTTCCTGTTCGTAAACTGAATTACATCGAGTGTGTGTACCTGAGTCTGAAGACCAAGGATAGACTAGGGATTCTGTTGGTGTACCGGCCACCCCGCTGCCTATCAGACTCCCTGGCTGATCTCACGGAACTGGTCTCGGAGCTGGTGTTGGATTCGCCCAGGCTTTTGGTCCTGGGCGATTTCAACATCCCATTCGAGACTGGTTTGTCAGGTGGAGCTCGGGAGTTCGTGGCATCCATGACAACCATGGGCCTATCCCAATTCGTCTCTGGACCCACACATTCAGCGGGTCATACCCTCGATGCTGTTTTCAGTTCCGAACAGACGGATCTGTGGGCGGAGGTAACGAATACCTCCGTGTTGTCATGGACAGACCATTTTCTGGTTAGGGTTAGTATCACGGCTACCACCCGCCCCTGCAGGGGTGGTGGACCTATTAAGATGGTCTGCCCTCGAAGGCTGATGGATCCTGCTGGATTCCAGAAAGCCTTGGAGGGTTTTATGGCTGGTATCGTCGACGATCCTGTAGAAGCCCTGGTTGATAGATGGAATCAAGACCTAACTAGGGCTATCGACACGATCGCCCCCAAACGTCCTCTCCGACCCGCTTCTAACAGGGCGCCCTGGTATACAGAAGACCTCAGGGAGTTGAAGCGGAAAGGACGACGACTGGAGCGCCGATGGTGGAAAACTCGACTTCTATCCGACAAGACACGGCATAGAGAACATCTTCGTTCCTATGGGGTGGCAATACGTGCAGCGAAGAAAGCTTTCTTCTCTGTGCGCATTGCGTCTGCGAATTCGCATCCAGCAGAACTGTTCAGGGTGGTGAGGGGTCTAACCCGGGCACCTTCCCCCCTGAATCCGATTTTAGAGCCTTCGGCGGTTCGCTGCGATGCCTTTAATGATCATTTCGCAGATAAAATCTCTCGGATAAGAGCCGACTTAGATGCCGTCGTTATAGCAGAGGCTGACGATGGAGTGTCCAGTGACTCCGCAAGTAGAATTATACTGGATCAGTTTCAGTTGGTGAGTACCAAGGACGTGGACAAGCTGCTTGGACGAGTGAGGGGGACGACTTGCCCTCTCGATCCCTGTCCTTCATGGCTGGTCGTCCAGGGAGGAGATGTGGTTAGATCGCAATTACAATATATTATTAATGCATCTCTCAGGGAGGGGAGTTTTCCATCATGTTTAAAAGAAGCGGTGGTACGGCCGCTTCTAAAGAAGCCCTCCCTGGATCCCCTGGACTTTAATAACTACAGACCGGTATCAAACCTTCCATTCTTGGGCAAGGTGATAGAGAGGGCGGTTGCCTTTCAACTCCAGGTAGTCTTGGATGACACTGATTTTCTAGACCCATTTCAAACTGGCTTCAGGGAGGAATACGGAGTTGAGACTGCTATGGTCGCCTTAGCGGATGATCTACGCCTGGGTATTGACAGGGGGAGTGTGTCCCTGTTGGTACTTTTGGACCTCTCAGCGGCATTCGATACCATCGACCATGGTATCCTTCTGGAACAGCTGAGGGGATTGGGACTCGGGGGCACTGTGCTTCAGTGGTTCCGGTCCTACCTCTCTGGCAGGTTCCAGATGGTGATGCTTGGGGATAGCTGCTCTGCAAAGAAGGAGCTGCTGTGAGGCGTACCGCAAGGTGCCATCCTTTCCCCGATGCTGTTTAACATTTATATGAAACCGTTGGGAGAGATCATCCGGAGGCATGGGGCGGGGTGCTATCAGTATGCTGATGACACCCAAATATATTTCTCTATGCCTTCGACAACATCGTCAGCTAAGGATAGTGTGTCTCCTCTGAATGAATGCTTGGAGGCGGTAATGGACTGGATGAGGAAAAACAAACTGAAACTGAATCCAGACAAGACGGAGGTGCTTGCTGTCAAAGGCCGCAACCTGGGTTTGGAGGTGTGTCAACCGGTTCTGGATGGGGTTACACTCCCCCTGAAAGACTGTGTTCGCAGCTTGGGGGTGCTCCTGGATCCATCGCTCCAAATGACAGCCCAGATAGATGCGACGGCCAGGAGTGCCTACTATCAGCTTCGGCTGATACGCCAGCTGCGCCCCTTCCTAGAGTTGGAAGACCTAAAGATGGTAGTGCACGCGCTGGTAACTTCGAGGCTTGACTTCTGCAATGTGCTGTACATAGGGCTACCTTTGTGCCTAGTCCGGAAACTTCAACTAGTTCAAAATATGGCAGCCAGGTTGGTCACCGGTACATCTAGGAGTGACCATATTACGCCAGCTTTAAAATCGCTCCACTGGCTGCCAATTAGTTTCCGGGCGAAGTATAAAGTGTTGGTCATTACGTTTAAAGCCCTACATGGTTTGGGTCCAGGTTACCTGCGGGATCGCCTTCTCCCGTACAATCCGCCCCGCACGCTCAGGTCCTCTGGGAAGAACTTACTGCGGTCGGCCAAGACTAGGCTGACAACTGTTACCCAGAGGACCTTCTCTTCTGCCGCTCCCAGACTGTGGAATGACCTGCCGGAGGAGATTCGTCAACTTAACAGTCTTTTAAAATTTAAGAAAGCTATAAAGACTGTTCTCTTCCGGCAGGCATATCCAGTGTAATTTTTAGAATGTTTTTAGGATGTTTTAGGATGTTTTAATGCAGTTTTAATAATATTTGTCATGTTTTAATTAGTTTTATGTATTTTATCATGTTGTTGTTCCCCGCCTCGATCTAGACGGAGAGGCGGGTAAGAAATAAATCGTTATTATTATTATTATTATTATTATTATTATTATTATTATTATTATATTATCTTGGGTACTGTGTCAAGTTCTGGGCACCACACTTCAAGAGGGATGCAGACACGTTGGAGAGGGTTCAGAGGAGGGCAACGAGAACAATCATGTGTCTGTTAAGAAAGCCCTATGGGGAGAGATTGAAAGAACTTGGCATGTTTAACCTGGAGAAGAGAAGACTGAGGGGAGACATGATAACACTCTTCAAAGACTTGAAAGGTTGTCACACAGAGGAGGGCCAGGATCTCTTTTTGATCATCCCAGAGTGCAGGACACAGAATAATGGGCTGAAGTTACAGGAAGCCAGTTTCCAGCTGGACATCAGGAAAAACATCCTGACTGTTAGAGCAGTACGACAATGAAACCAATGACCTAGGGAGGTGGTGGACTCTCCCACCCTAGAGGCATTCAAGAGGCAGCTGGACAGCCACCTGTCAGGTATGCTTTAAGGTGGATTCCTGCATTGAGCAGGGAGTTGGACTCGATGGCCTTATACGCCCCTGTGACGATACCCCACATTTCCGTCTCCCTATGTATGTCTGCTTTAGTATGTCTAGAGAGTGCGGAATGTTGGACTGAGTGGGTGTGGCTGATGATGCTGGGAAAGGGAGGGGGAGGAGTATATATAGGGTGAGGGAGAGTTTTGGATGATCTTATTTTCTTGGTTGGGTGGAGGGTAGTTGTGTGGAAGATAGCTGTGTGTGGTCTAGTCAGGAGTGTGTCTGAAGAGGTTATTAGGATTTAGGATTATTAGTAAATGATTAGAAGTGTTAAGAATAGGCAGGTGTGAAATTGATTTGAAAAGAACTGTTAACACCAATAAACGTTTTCTTTTATTTTTGCTACCACAAACCACGTGTCAGCTTGGCTTTGTAACCTGCTCTATAAGTTTAATAAAGAAACACATGTCATTACAACTTCAGCCAACATACTCACAGGAGAACCTTATTCAAAACCCTTAACACCCTTTTCCCCTCTGCTATAAGGGAAAAGCGGTGCGTCTTTTACCCTTCCCTCAGGTTTTTAAGTGTTGGGGCTTAGCCTGAGAAGAGTGTGCTCGTGTAGGCCTGGTGTTTGAGGCTGTGGCAGCACAGCCCCTTTCAACTCTACTATGATTCTAAGACATGTCTCCCCTGCCCACAGGCAATAACTGTGTGTCTAGTAACGCATTCTATACAGAAGACAGCAGACGCATAAGCAATCCCTTCTCTACTCTACTGTGCCCATCTGACCTTGCTCTCATTCATCCCTTTACTGGCTGCCCCAAAGAGTTGACCTTCTTTGGTGCCACCCCTATGGTTGTAGCTGCCCACCTTTTCTGGCCCAGCTGCAGAAAGATGAAGCAATCTTTTGCACGGAGCAGAAGATCCCACAGGAAATGCAGGGTCAGAGGTCTGGGCCAGCAAAGAGACAGTTGTTTTTTGGCTAGGCCAGGGTAGCAGAAAAGAAACACGACTGTCAATCTCATTAACGAATCTGTCTGGGCAGGTGTCCCTTCTGTGTGCTCTCATAGTGAAGCAGATACTTCGGTTTGATCACTCTTGAGATCCTTGTTTTCTTCCTTGAACTGCTAACACGATTTTCTTTTTCTCCCCAAAGCAGGTGTTGGGTAGCACAGTGAGAAATCTCAGGAGCCATCTCTGGTGTCATGGGAAACTACTCAGCATGAAGAGGGAAATATCACAGGCGAAACTTGTCCATGAAGAAGAAATCCTCTCCTTTTCAGGGTGCTGACATCCATGAACTGCCGCTGCTTCAAGAAGTTCAGAAAGGGGGGAAAAAAGGAAAATGTGTACGGTGTGTGGAAAGATATTCAAAAGCAATTCTAAATTGAAGATACACTGCAGAAAGCACACAAGGGAGAAACCCTATAAATGCGAGGAGTGTGGAAAGAGCTTCACTTGGAGCACAAAACTGACTAGACATCTACGAACACACACAGGCGAGAAACCATATAAATGCATGGATTGTAGAAAGAGCTTCAGTAATAGTGGAACTCTTCAAAAACATCAAAGGAGTGACACAGGAGAGAAACCTTATAAATGCATGGAGTGTGGAAAGAGCTTCACTCAGAGCTCCCATCTTACTCTTCATCACAGAACTCACACAGGACAGAAACCATATGAATGCATGGAGTGTGGAAAGAGTTTCAGGGATAGTGGAGGACTTACTGCACATCACAGAACTCACACAGGAGAGAAACCTTATAAATGCATAGAGTGTGGAAAGAGCTTCAGTCAGAATGGAGCACTTACTACACACCAAAGAATTCACACAGGTGAGAAACCATATAAATGTATGGAGTGTGGAAAGAGCTTCCGTGAGAGTGGAACTCTTAATAAACATCAAAGAACTCACACAGGAGAGAAACCTTATAAATACATGGTGTGTGGAAAGAGCTTCAGTCGAAGTGGAGCACTTACTGTCCATCAAAGAACTCACACAGGGGAGAAACCATATCAATGCATGGAGTGTGAAAAGAGCTTCAGTGATAGTAGTGCACTTACTAGACATCAAAGAACACACACAGGCAACAAACCATATAAATGCATAGAGTGTGGAAAGAGCTTCAGTTATAGTATAGGACTTACTAGACATCAAAGAACTCACACAGAAGAGAAACCATATGAATGCATGGAGTGTGGAAAGAGTTTCAGTGATAGTGGAAGACTTAATCATCATAAATTAACACACACAGGCAAGAACCCCTATAAATGCATGGAGTGTGGAAAGAGCTTCCGTCAGAGCTCACATCTTACCAAACATCAAAGAATTCACACAGGGGAGAAACCCTATAAATGCATGGAGTGTGGAAAGAGCTTCACTAATAGCTCACATCTTACTGTTCATGAAAGAACTCACACAGGCAAGAAACCATATAAATGCATGGAGTGTGGAAAGAGCTTCCGTCATAGCTCCCATCTTACTGTTCATCAAAGAACTCACACAGGAGAGAAACCATATAAATGCATGGAGTGTGGAACGAGCTTCAGTTGTGGGGGAACTCTTTCTGGACATCAACGAATTCACATGAGAGAAACCAAATGAGTGAATGGGATGTGGAAAGAGCTTCAGTCATAGTGGAACACTTCAAACACATAAAAGAATTCACATGGAAGAAACCATATAAATGGATGGGGTGTGGAAGAGCTTCACTCAGAGATCTCATCTTCCTAAACATCAAAGAACTCACGCAGGGGAAAAACAAAGTAAATGCATGGAATGTGGGAAGAGTTTCAGTCCGAACTCCCCTTTGAAGAATATGCGAATTCCCTTTGTGTAAAAAAAGAATAAGACAAGCAACCTGCATGGTTTTCTCTCGGAAAGGGGCACACGGGGCAAAGTTGCTCTTTGCAAAGATCGATCATGAAGGTGGCTTCCTCTGAAATCCAATAGAACTGTTTATTCATTTGGTATTACTGATTCTTGCAGTATTGTTTCAAGCAGTCTAGGCGGGATTCAGATTAGGAACTACTAATGATTTATTTTTGGCTTGTCCCTCCTTGGGTGGGGGACCAGACAGGGATGGCCACTTTCCCTATTGCTTTTCGATTCATTCTTTTTTTTTGTAATAATTTTATTAATTTTCAACGTATATCAGATAAAATAAACACAATACTTATAAACCCTCGACAACCCCCCGTACTCCCCTTCCCCTGAGACCTTCTTACTCTATTATTTTATACAATTATCCAAAATTGCATTGATTCTTTTGAAGGTGTACATCCTCTCCCCTTTTCTAAACATATTCTAAAAATACTCCCCAAATACTTCCAAAATCATTCTTTTTAGTTAATCCCATTTTAACTTTCATTATACATGTTAATCTATCATTAATTGCAATATCCCACACTCCTTTATACCATTCTTCTATACTATAATTCCCTTGTAATTTCCAACTTTTAGCTATCATAAGTCTCGCCGATGTCAGGAGATTGTTTATCAATTCTTTTATATTATTATTACCATAATCTTTATCAAATACCCCCAATAACGCTATATTTGGACTTGCTTCTACCTTCTTACCTAATATCACTTATCTCCTTAAACACTCTATCCCAAAAAATTTTTAACATATTCACAAGTCCACCACATATGGTAATATGTCCCCACATCCTGACATCCCCTCCAGCAAAACCTGGATGTTTTCTTGTCTATTTGATGTAATCTTACAGGGGTGAGATACCATCTCCAAATTATTTTATACTGATTTTCTTTTATCCTTATTGAAAGTAACTTTAATGTTCTTGATTTCCGTATCTTTCTCCAACTGTCCCCATTAATTTGAATTTTTAAATCTTCTTCCCAGATTGTTTTCAAGCTTCCTTGAGCCACATCCTCCTCTATTAATATCTTGTATATATCACTCATTAAACCTTTTTTACTTTTACTTTTATTTCCTCTCTCCTTTTCTCTGGCCTCAATTAGCTTTTCAAAACTTGTTTCCTTTCTACACTCCTTATTTTTCTTTTTCCATTTTAGTATCCACTGTTCCAATTGCAAACTCTTAAACCATAAATTTTCCTGCCCTATTAAAACCTCTTCTATTTGCTTTTTAGTATTCAATCTCTTTACCCAATCTTTCACTTTAATTATTTTTCCCCCCTCAATAACCCTTCCAATTCTCCTCTCAAGTTACCTGGGAAGTTTTCCATCACAACCACTGGGGACAGAGGGGAAATTCCTGGCATTAATTTATTCTTGTATCTTTCCCAAATTTCTCTAATGTTCCTTAAGATGGGATTTTCTATACCTTTCAATTTACTCTTTTGTATATTACTAAAGAAAACATTTTGTAGCTTTAGCTCTATTTCTCTTTAACCATTCTAAATCCTCTTCCCCTACCATACTATTTATAACATATCTTGGTTGGTTAGCTATATAATACATCTTTATATTCGGAAGACCTAAGCCTCCTTCCCTTTGACTCTTATACCATTTTGTTTTATTAATTCTTGATTTCTTATCCCCATTACAATAGTTATTTATCATACTTTGCCAACTTTTTATTTCTACATCTGTTATTTTAATTGGTAACATCCTAAACAAAAAATTAATCTTTGGTAATATCTTCATTTTAATCACCGCTATTCTACCAAACCATGAATGCTTTACCTTCCTATAAGCCTCTAACTTCTCTATTACTTGTGTTTTTAATCTACTAAAATTTGTTTTCTCTAAACTTTCTAACTCTTTCGTAATATAAACTCCTAAATAACGTATTATATTTTTAACCTTCAAATCTAATTTTGAACTACACTCATCCCCTTCTACTTTATCGTAATTAAAAAGCATCATATTGGATTTCCCCCAATTTACTTGTAACCCTGTAACATCTCCAAATTCCCTCAAATGTTGTTTTATTTCTTCTATGTTTCCCCCGGATTTTCTAATGTCAGTAATGTATCATCCGCAAACATATTAATTTTTATTTTTTCCTCTCCTCCTATCCCTTTCAGTCTCTCGTCCTCCCTAATAACATTTGCCAACATTTCGATCACAATCGCAAATAAAATTGGGGAGAGAGGACACCCTTGTCTAGTACCTCGGATTAGGCTAATTTGTTGTGTTAAACCATCATTTACCATCACCTCGGCCTTGTTGTTTACATATAGCTGATTAATCACTCCCACAAATCTTTCTCCAAAACCGAATGTAATTCCAATTGGGAAGTCTGTATCTTTTTCACCTCTAACATCATCTCCAGCTTCTGCTTCTCTAACATGCCTTGAATATTAGCCTGTAACGCTTCCAAGGACAATGCCTCCGTTTGTGGTTTCGTTGTCTTAGGAACCGCGCCTGGCTTGGCTCCATCTTTATTATTCCCACCACCAGAAGTCTGTGGTCCTGTTTTTCCATTCGTCATATCTGCAGCTGAATTCTCTGAATTTTTCCTGGTCAGACGAGACCAGTTCCTATCAGAGGGGTGTTTCTTCACTCTCGTCCACTTCTTTGGCAAGGTTCCTTTACTTACCCCCCCTCTATCGGACATCAGACATTCAGCTTGCAATTACAGCGTTACGGCTCTTATTAGCTTATATCAAAGCTTTTGCTAATAGTTACTTGGCATATATTGTCTCGAAGCCTCCGTAAGTACAGATTCTTCCATACTTATTTCAAAGTGTGTAAACATAGGGAAGCTCCTGTCCCGGCTTGACTTCTCTCCCAAGTAGTTAAAATGCCAAGCAGATGATTCATGTACCGCCTCCCCAACTGTCTTGTCTTTTTCTTTATTAGTTCCCGTTGACAGCAATTATCGTAACTCACAGTTTGAAGCTCTCATAATTAGGATAATTCACTTTTTCATTCAATTCCCATGGGAGAGAGACAATCTCCGTCTGTCTATTCCATGTCCGACGCTCCGCCCCCCTTTTCGATTCATTCTTGGAAGCCCTGTTGTGTCCTATTAGACAAAACAGTAGTATTGACATTGTTGTTTATGCTGGCTTAGAATTTAAAATTATCCTTTATGCTGATGATCTTTTGCCTTTGATCTCGAAACTCCAGTCCTAAGTTCTGGTTTTGATCAAACCGATTAATACTTTGGTTGATTTCGCTACTTATTTTATTAATTGGTCACAATCAAACAAAATACCGATTGGAGATTAGCTAATTGGTAATTTCTTTTGTGCTCTGCTTTCAGTACTTATTTGGGAAAATTATTCTTAGAGACATATCTCAAATGATTGTGTTCATATCAGCTTTGGCAATCACAGTTCTTTAAATTTTTATATTTGATTGCAATCTCTTTTCCTGTACGTACAGAGAACGTTGCTAATGTTATACAACCACCATGTCACCGCTTACTTTTAATTTTGTCATTTTCTGAAATCGATTCCTATTTACAAGTTTGACTGTAGTGATGTTTGTCTGTTTGGATTAGCACTGGGTACCCTCTGAGGTGTTTCGGGCCCCTTTGGTTTAGGTTCTGAAGTTAAACAGGACCAAATGTACACAGAGTCCAATTTAAGAAGTTGGGTTCGGCTGTTCGGATCTTGCCATCTTCGGGCTGACCTGTACCAAACTTTGATCTTTTCCACTTAGGTTTGATTTTCTACAGTTCTGGAATCTTTCTGTCTTGATCCTTTCTCCAAATGGATGGCATTAGGTTCTCGACATAATAAGGTGGACAGAGCTCCTCCCACAATCTCAGCAGTCAGATTTGTGGCTAATGATATCATGTACATTACAGTTTGACCGATTTAGAAATACTTATTATCCGTGAATAAAGATGATATGTGGGGTTTTCAGCAGGAATGGAATTGGAATGTTCTATCTGTCTAATCAAATAGCTATTTGCCTTATTCAGCAAAAACCTTTGTTTCGGGTCTATTAGATGCCACCCAGATATTTGCTCATTTTTCTCCCTGCCCACTTATTCGCTCACGCCCCTCCCCACTAGGGTGACCATATGGAAAGGAGGACAGGGTTCCTGTATCTTTACAGTTGCATAGAAAAAGGAATTTCAGCAGGCGTCATTTGTATGCAGGCGTCATTTGTATGCATGCAGTACCTGGTGAAATTCCCTCTTCATCACAACAGTTAAAGCTGCAGGAGCCCTGCCCTTCTGACCAGATACAAAAAAGGGCAGGGCTCCTGCAGTTTTAACTGTTGTGATGAAGAGGAGTTTTCACCAGGTGCTCCATGCATAACAGTGTCACCTGCTGAAATTCCCTTTCTTTGTAACTGTTAAAGATACAGGAGCCCTGTCCTCCTTTCCATATGGTCACCCTACTCCCCACTCATCCACCCACTCACTCTCCCACCTGATCCCCCGTTTGCTCACTCACCTCCCCACTCCACCCTCAGCTGCCCACTTACTCCCCCACTTGCTCAAGCTCCTACACCATCAGGGACTCCAGCACCCTAGTGGCAACTGCTCAGGCAAGAGGGCAGAAAGTAAGGCAGCCGACAAGAGCACATCTCTGGCAGAGCATTTTCAGGACCCTGGATAGCACTGTCAGCACCACCTGGGCTCCTATTCAGGACCACAGACAGCACTCCTGTAGCTTAAAGCTTCTTGACACTGATGTTTTATAGCACGCTTGCGCCTGGCCACTCATGACTGTTCATGGGTCATTTTGACGATGCCATGAGCCTTCTGTATGTCTCCCGCTCCATTTCCCTGTTTTAGCATTATAAATTAAGCCACAGAAAACCCAACTCTTCTGAAATAAGTCTGGATTTTTGGGGATTTCCTGCCACGTGCAGGCGAAGTTGTGCTATAAAATGCCCGTTAGAGGGTGCTGTTCCCATTGAACTGTGTGGTCTCCATTGTCACTGCTCTCTTCCTCATGTAATTTCAGCTTGTTGCAAATGCGGAAGAGAAGTAGGAAGCAGAGCCATGGTAAGGGAATGCAATTTCCCCACATCTGAAGCCCTCAAGTAAAAGCAAGTGACCCACAGCAGTGGTCCAAACCAGCAGGGGTTTATAGGCTGGCCAGAGTGTCCTTGTTGGAGCTCCACCACCACCCCTTAAGGGATGCATCGGGCTTTTAAAGGGCTAGCACCCTTTTTCTGTAGTCACTGGTTCTTCTGGGGAATGAATATCTGAAGTGGGAGAAATTGGTTCCTCTCCAGGGCTTTCCTGATCATTGGAGGAGCTCAAGGTTCACTCCTTGGAGCCAGAGGGCAGCGGTACTTTCCTAGGATTCAAGGTAATGGGCTTTACTTGAGAGGAACTGGGAACTGCTTCTGACTCATTGGAACTGCTGTTGCTGGAGGAGGCCTCGGTCACTGAGGGTTCTTTTCATTTATTACTTTTCTATACCTCCCCATAGCGAAAGCTCTTCACAAAGAAAAACTATTCACATAAGGCAAACAAATAGCACACACAACAACATATATTTTAAATAATTGAAAACCATGAGCCAGAGACAATCCAGGATCTGATGAAAAGACTCATTGTATGCTTCCAAATGCCTGAGAGAAGAGTGCAGTTTTAACTTGGTGCCAACAAGGTGTCAATGTTGGCACCAGGCGGGCTTCCTCAGGGAGATCATTCCATAAATGAGGGGTCACCACTGAGAAGGCTCTCTCTCTTGTTGCCACCCTCCAAGACTTCCTCGGAGGAGCCTGCCAGAGGAGGGCCTTGGATGCAGAGCATAGTGTACAGGTAGGTTCATGCTGGGAGAGGCATTCCATCAGGTACTGTGATCCTGAGCCATATAAGGCTTTATAGATCACAACCAGCACTGTGAATTCGGCTCAGAATGATACAGGGAGCCAACACAAGCGAGACAGAGTCAGTTTTATATGTTCAGACTTTCTAGTCCCTGTTATCAATCTGACTGCTGCATTTTCCACAAGCTGCAGCTTCTGAGCCTTCTTCAAAGGTAGCCCCACATAGAGTGCATTGCAGTAATCTAACTTGGACATTACCAGAACATAGAAACTGAAGCCAGGTTATCTCTGTCCAGATAGGGGCATAGCTGGGCCACCAACCAAAGTTTGTAGAATGCACTTCACCCCACTAAGGCCTCTTGAGCTTGAAGTGACAGACTGCTCCAGGAGGACCCCAAGCTATGAACCTGCTCCATAAGTGGGAGTGCAGCCCCATCCAGAACAGGTTGAGCACCCTCCATCCTGTCAGGAGACCCATCTCATTATGACAGCTACCCTCCCACTGCCAATCTGTTTGTTCACTCTCCAGTGAGGAATGCGGGGGTGCCATTTGCTGGTCCACCTCAAGCAGCAAAATATCTTGGACTGACCCTGGGGTTTGGAAAGGAGTTCCACCCTTCAGCACCAAGGGAGACTGAGGAGACATTTACGAGAGGAAGTGGCTTTTCCACAGCTACATGGTTTCTCCCGCAAGATGGGCCTTTCCAAGATGGTTGCCAACCAGCCAGGATTTGACTGGAATGATCTTCTGAGCAGCAGAATGTACAGCAGGTTGAAGTGTCACATTGGTCTAAACTTGCCCAAGCTGACATGTTTTCTCCTTGGTGACTGGAAAGTCAACCTCTGTTTCTTGCCATTGGTCCCATGACTTCCCTACTGTCAGCCCCTCAATTACACACTACTGTCTGGAAGGAAAAAATTAGCTTTCTTGTTGCCGATTTCTCACCTTTCTGGGGTAAACATAAGTCCTGATTGCTGATTGCGGCTTCCTTGGACACCCCCGGCTAGGCCCTTCTGACTACATACCTGAGCATCCGTTGGTTAACATATTGACAGCGGTCAATCAAACCCACCTCTTGCAAGACAACATAAAACGTGGCCCTGGGCCCAGTTTGAGCTGTCTCTTCATCATCCCTCTCCATCCATGCAGACCGACATCTAAAGTTCAAGGCCTACAAGGGAGCTGGAATGTAATTTACTCCAATTAGCTTGCTCAGCAGAGGTTAGACAGAGCAGGATTACTGGTATAGGTTTTTGTTTCCTGTTCTATTGTGCATCCTCACTACTTTCTTCCCTCTACTCCATTCTTTCCCTTTATTTTAATAAAATTGCTTAATTGGACTACTGGGCTGGATTACTTTCCTATTTTACCCTTACAACTGGAAGGGGGTTCTTGCAACTATTTGTGTACAACTGTGAACTGTCGTACTGCAGACATGTGCATGAAGGCACTGCTGTAGAGACCATACATGTCCTAATTGGGACAGGAGTTTCTTTTTTACCGTAGGGCCATGGGTATTCTTTGAGTACAAATTCATGTGGCAATACACTCCTTAGAAGGGATGTGCAGTGGCCGTTAATGGCAGTTTTTCACACTGTAGTCTTCACTGGTAGTTAAATATGTAATCCTGGGGTTTGGCAAATCCCCAATACTAATCTCACTTTAGTCATGGCTAGGCGATCTTATTCTCTCAACGTAATATTGAGGGCTGACGTAGTCCCGCCTGACAGATCCCTGATGAAGAGACGGAGGAAAGGGAATCGTGTGCAGGCCAAGGTTTTCTGAACATACAGGGACCCATCTATCCACGTCCTCAATTAATGACGTGATTGTCTTTTGTGTTTAAGTTCATGCTTTAGTGTTTTCTTCTTCTTCTTCCCCAGGACAGTTTCCTTAGGAACAACAACCAGGCATGATTCAACACAGGAGGACTCCATAGCAACAAAGGCAGACTCAGATGCTTCATGAGATAATACAGGACCAGAACCACACAGAGCATCTTTGATGGTCCCAGGCATTCCAGCCTTCCCATCTGGATTTGGACCTAAAAGGCGAAGCAAAGTGTGGGTGCAAGAGCGTTGTCCTTGTGAAGGTGCAATGAACGCAGTCGAAATATTTGTAGGAAAGCAGGGGGTGTTCAAACCAGAACAACAGGACCACAAAAAGTGAATTACTAAGCAAATAGTAGTGCCGAAAAGCCTATTGTATTGATTTCATTCACTGTTTTTGGACAGTGGTGTGTATCTATATATTTTAGAACTATTTCCTTAGTTTACAGATCCACTTTGATTTATAACAGCACCATCAGCCTCCGATTTGATTATACTCTCTTAGTCATTCACTTGTTTTGCGATTCTTTTGTTCTGGTCTGACATTTCCCTTTGAATGTTCCCCTCTCGCCTTCCTTGGGGGAGAGTTTCTGCCCTAGTTTCTGCTCCGAGGGTGAAATGAACTGAGTTGTGCTTCCTAGAGAGGCAGGAAACGTGAAGAGGGGAAGACAATGGTGAGCGCACCTCTCTCTGTCTCCCAGGAAAGAGGCGAAGGACGAGGCGTGCGGAGCGGGAGGCTGATGCTGGGGAGGGCAGGACAAGGAACCGCAAGTAGGTGAGGCAGGAGGAGGAGGAGGAAGGGGGACGAAGGACTTGCCTGAGGGGGGTGGAGGGGGAAAGTGGGGCAGAGCCCCCCAACCTCCCTCTGGGAATCCTTGGAGGTGGCCCGATCCAGGCCGTCCAGTTGCAAAGGAGGGCCTAAAGAGCCACCTCTTTCCTATTGCATGAACGTCTTTGAAGTCCCCACCGGATCCTCTCTGCCCCCTTGGCAGCGATCCAGGGGGCGGGAGGAGGGGAGGGGGCAGCGTGGGTGGGTGGGGAGGAAACCCCACTCCGTATAGCAAGGAAAGTGGGCTGAGCTCTGTGCAGTCCATCGCACGGTCTTCCTGCCTACTCCACCGCCAGAGCTCCCTGCAGTCTCCATGGGGCGTTGATGTTGGGGCTGCCCTGGTGCGGACTGCAGTGGGGGGAGCTGCTTTAGCGCTGGGTAACAGGAGGAGAGCCGTGTTTGCTTTTCCGTCAACCTGCAGTTTCCGTTTCCCTCCCAGAGAGCGTGGAGAAACCGAGGTTCAGCTGCCGCTCAGCGAAATCGCAACACAAAACAGGAAGAGGCAGTCTTCACACTAAAACAAAACACACAGTAGTGGATCCCTGATGTGTGTATGGGTGTTTTTAACCACTGTAGTAAATTATATATCAATATGCTACAATCATAAAAAAACTTATTATTATGTCTGAAGAACAATTTGGCTTACTAGACAATCCCATGTAGTGTTTAACAATGCTATTTATTAATTCAATTGAACGCTGTGTATACTAAACTAACGGGTGCAAAAAGTGAACCCACACAGGTGTAATATAACATACATAAATATGCACACTAGTACACACAATTAAACACTTCGTATAGTGATTTATCAAGATATGCATAAACCCACAAAGGTACACAGTAACATGCACAGATGCACACACGAGTATGCACATACACTGATGCACACACATGTGTACAGACGGTAATACCAGTTTGTGTTTGAACCATTTCAAAATTCTTTTTCAGTGACTGTGCAATATGCCATTAATATCAATAATGATTATACAACAAGTTTTGGAAAGATTCAGTGTCCAAACTTAACATATAGTAAAGATTTATCAATATGCCATCAAACTTAACATGTAGCAAAGTTTTATCTCAGTGTCCAAACTTAACATATAGTAAAGATTTATCAATATGCCATCAAACTTAACACGTAGCAAAGTTTTATCAATGTTTCATTGTCCATATTTCAATTTGAATGGTAGTCTTTGATCCCCATTGTAGACTGGACATCAAGCTGTGTCTGGAACAAATATAATTTAAACATATAGACATTATGCCATTATACACAATATTATCATTGTTATTATGTTTAATCTAGGATTTATCTAGTTCAACTGTAATATTCTTGTTAAACCTCAGACTGGAACCATCAGTCGTCCCACACAGAAATGAAATTATTATAATAAGGTATATAACTACCTACTGTTGGTGTCCTGTGAACATCAATACGTCTATCTCAATGAGGAGAAGTCTGCTGCATTAAGGAATGAATCCCACAAATGTATGTATGTAGAGAACAGTGAGTTAACACCTGAAACTTATTAGCATACACAAGTTGGAGGAACCACATGAGGAACTGGTCATGACTAATAGTCAAAATGATTGATTCAATTTAAAGTCAATAGATTCAATGTAGTGGTACTATAGTGGTTAAACACACCCATACACACATCAGGGATCCACTACTGTGTGTTTTGGCTCAGCGAAATGGGTTTTCTCCAGAATTTAGGGTGACCATATGAAAAGGATGTTATGGTGAAATCCCCTCTTCATCACGATAGTTAAAGCTGCAGGAGCCCTGACCACTTTTGCATCTGGTCTAGAGGGCAGGGCTGCAGCGTTACCTGTTGTGATGAAGCTGGAATATCACCAGGTGCTGCATGCATACAAATCACACCTGATGATATTCTCTTTTCTTTACAACTGTCAAAGATACAAGAGCTCCTTTCCATATGGTCACCCTCTCCCCACCCCTCCCCTGCCCTCTATGCTCTCCAGCTGCTTCTACATTCCTGACATAACACTCACCCCCCCCCCCAAAAAACGCTCTTTGCAAACTGTAAAAATGGAAATATCCTGAGGTGTGCAATTTTGAGTCGAGTACTAAATGGAGTTTTCTTCTGCTCTTTCCATGCTACACACATATATTTAGGATCAACAGCCATTTTGAGTAGAAACGGATAATATCTTTTTAAAGTACAAATCATATGGCATGAACATTTGTAACCAGGTATATGCTTGCTCGGCTGACCCCTGATTAAAATGCTTTGAAAAAGAAGAGGAACGGATGCTGTGGCAAAGAGTGTCATCCTTGATGGATCCTGCTCTGCCTGTACACTGGGGCATGGCCTGATTGCCGCTGCCGCCCTCACCCTGATACTCCCACAGTTTTGAAGCGCATTGCCTCGCTAGAAGGGGATAACGCCCAACTGAGGTGTCAGTTGAGTGCTGCCTTATCCTAGGAGCATAGGAAACTGCCTCCTACTGAGTCAGACCATTGGTCCATCTAGCCCGGTATTGGCAGCAGAACTCCAGGGTTTCAGGCAGCATCCTTCCCTGCGCTACCTGGAGAAGCCATGGATTGAACCTGGGACCTCCTGCATTCCGGGCATGTGCTGCGTCACACTGAGAACAAGTGTTGAGCAGATAGGCATGCTTCCAGTTGGAACTGGGTTGCCATTTCAGCTTGAGCAGTGGCATTGCTGCCAGATAGGCTACCGTGCCAAGCATCTCCCTGGATCCCGGAGGATGTTGGTGCAGCAGGTCCCTCAAACCAAGTACCCCATGGCTCCGACTAACCCAGGCACCTTTTCTCCTAGTAAATATCACCCACGATGTAGGGTGGGTTGAGTAGCTCAGCCTCCGCTTGGGCCATGGGCTTATAGGCTTGGGACTTGGAGTATGGTGGGCGCACTCCAGGCCAATTAGCAGTGATCAAGCAAGTGGGAGTGAGAGCCCCCAGGAGGCCTGTTCTACCCCACCAAGTGATCAACTCCTCCCAGCCAGAAAGGGGAAAATCTGGAAGGGAGGTTATGTCGATAGTTTTCCTTATGATTCAGAGGGGCCAACATGAAGGAGAGGGATATGGACAAAAATAGAGATCAGGAAGGCGGAAAGAGGGTTGAATGGACGAAAGCGAACTGACTGGCGGGTTACATCATTGTTATGGACATCGCACAATTCTAGTATCCTGATAAAGGGATGGCCCTGACCAGGTAGCTGGATATTCTGTTGAGATGTTATCCCAAACACCTCTTGCCAGCTTGGCTGGGGTGCAAAGAAACCTTCAGGTTAAAAGCACTGTTTCATCCCGAGGTGAAATGGGGTGTGAAGGAACCAGATCTCCAGCTCCAATCATGAGATCCTACTTGTGGGACGATTCACACCCTGCCTGATCTGCTGGAAGTCAGCTCCTCAGACCTTTCCTGCCAGGACTCCCTTTAAGTCCACCTGTGTGTGTGTGTGTAGCACCTATTCTGAGGGTGTCCCCAGGCTACATTTTTTCTCCTTCACCCATAATACTAGAACCCAATGGGGTTATCCCATGAAGCTGATTGGTGGGATATTCAGCACAGATAAAATGAAGGACTTCTTCACACTGTGCTTAGTTAAACTATAGAATTTAATTCCACAAGATGGCTTTAAAAGGGGGTTGGATAAATTCCTGGATAAGAAGGCTATCAGTAGCTACTAGTCCTAATGGCTATGTTCTATTTCTAGTATCCGAGGCATAGAATCATAGAACAGTAGAGTTGGAAGGAGCCTATGAGGAATGCAGGAATCCACCTTAGAGCATTCCTGACAGCTGCCCAACTGCCTCTAGAATGACTCTAGGGTGGGATTTCCCACAACCTCCCTAGGTAACTGGTTCCTTTATCCTACTGCTCTAACAATCAGGATTTTTTTCCTGATGTCCAGTCGGTATCTGGCTTCCTGTAACATGAGCCCATTATTCCGTGTCCTGCATGCTGGGTTGATCGAGAAGAGATCCTGGCCCTCCTCCGTGTGACAACCTTTCAAGTAGTTGAAGAGTGCTATCATGTCACCTCTCCTCTTCTCCAGGCTAAACATTCCCAGTTCTTTCAGTCTCTCCTCATAGGGCTTTGTTTTCAGATCCCTGATCAGATGCTTTGGCTTCATCACTCATGAGCTCCTTGGTTTCTTCCTTGAACTCCTAACAAGCTTTTCTTTTTCTCCCCAAAGCAGGTGATGGGCAGCACAGTGAGACATATCAGGAGCCATCTCTGATGTCATTGGAAACTCCCCAGTGTGAAGAGGATAAAGAGATATTTCAGAAAGAAACGGGCCCAAAATACTACAGGCAAAACCTGTCCATGAAGAAGAAATCCTCTGCTTTTCAGAGTGCTGACATCTATGAATTGCAGATGTCACAAGAAGATCGGAAAGAAAAGGAAAGGAAAACGTGTGCTGTGAATCACGTGTGCATTACAGAAACTACACAGGGGAGAAACCCCAAAAATGCATAGAGTGTGGAAAGAGCTTCACTGCGAACTCACTTCTTATTTGTCATCAAAGAATTCACACAGGAGAGAAACCGTATCAATGCATGGAATGTGGAAAGAGCTTCACTAGGAGCTCACATGTTACTGCACATCAAGTAATTCACACACGGGAGAAACCCTATAAATTCATGGAGTGTGGAAAGAGCTTCAGTCGGAGTGAAACACTTACTGTACATCAACAAACACACACAGGCAAGAAACCATATAAATGCATGGAGTGTGGACAGAGCTTCACTCATACCTCACATCTTACTGTTCATCAAAGAACTCACACAGGAGAGAAACCGTATGAATGCATGGAGTGTGGAAAAAGCTTCAGTGACAGTGGAACACTTAATCATCATAAATTAACACACACAGGCAAGAAACCATATACATGCATGAAGTGTGGGAAGAGCTTCACTCAGAGCTCATATCTTACTGTTCATCGAAGAACTCACACAGGGGAGAAACCATATAAATGCATGGAATGTGGAACGAGCTTCAGTCGGAGTGGAACACTTACTGTACATCAACGAACACACACAGGCAAGAAACCATATAAATGTATGGAGTGTGGGAAGAGCTTCACTCATTGCTCACATCTTACTGTACATCAAAGAATTCACACAGGGGAGAAACCATATGAATGTATGGAGTGTGGAAAGAGCTTCAGTCGGAGTGGAACACTTACTGAACATCAACGAACACACACAGGCAACAAACCATTTAAATGCATGGAGTGTGGGAAGAGCTTCACTCATAGCTCACATCTTACTGTACATCAAAGAATTCACACAGGAGAGAAACCATATGAATGTATGGAGTGTGGAAAGAGTTTTAGTCGGAATGGAACACTTACTGCACATCAACGAACACACACAGGCAAGAAACCATATATATGCATGGAGTGTGGGAAGTGGTTCCGTTTTAGTGGAACACTCACTGTACATCAACAAACACACACAGGCAAGAAACCATATAAATGCATGGAGTGTGGGAAGAGCTTCACTCAGAGCTCATATCTTACTGTTCATCAAAGAACTCACACAGGAGAGAAGCCATATAAATGCATGGAGTGTAGGAAGAGCTTCACTCATAGCTCACATCTTACTGTTCATCAAAGAACTCACACAGGAGAGAAGCCATATAAATGCATGGAGTGTGGGAAGAGCTTCACTCAGAGCTCATATCTTACTGTTCATCAAAGAACTCACACAGGAGAGAAGCCATATAAATGCATGAAATGTGGGAAGAGCTTCACTCATAGCTCATATCTTACTGTTCATCAAAGAACTCACACAGGAGAGAAACCATATAAATGCATGGAGTGTGGAAAGAGCTTCAGTGACAGTGGAACACTTAATCATCATAAATTAACACACACAGGCAAGAAACCATATATATGCATGGAGTGTGGGAAGAGCTTCACTAATAGCTCATATCTTACTGTTCATCAAAGAACTCACACAGGAGAGAAACCATATAAATGCATGGAATGTGGAACGAGCTTCAGTCGGAGTGGAACACTTACTGCACATCAACGAACACACACAGGCAAGAAACCATATATATGCATGGAGTGTGGGAGGAGCTTCAGTTTTAGTGGAACACTTACTGTACATCAACGAACACACTCAGGCAAGAATCCATATAAATGCATGGAGTGTGGGAAGAGCTTCACTCAGAGCTCCCATCTTACTGTTCATCAAAGAACTCACACAGGAGAGAAGCCATATAAATGCATGGAGTGTGGAAAGAGCTTCAGTCAAGGAGGAACACTTACTGTACATCAACGAATTCACGTGGGAGAATTCAAATAAGTGAATGGGGTGTGGAAAGAGCATCAGTCATAGTGGAACACTTCAGAAACTTAAAAGACTTCACACTGAAGAACTCACACCTGGGAAAAACAAAGTAAATGCATGGAGTGTGGGAAGAGTTTCAGTCGGAACTCCCTGAACACCACAGAACTCAGTTCAAACAAGCCCTATTAATGTATGCATATTGGAAAAGGCTTCACTGCTAATCGTGTCACTGGAATCATGTGGACACTGCTTTCTACACAGTTTATGTGTTCTTCTGTAGCAGAGTTTCCTGTGGGGCAGGGCGCTGCATGAGAGAGTGGAAGTCAAGTAACCCTTTTTTTAAAAAAATTCAGGTTACTCCCAGATCCTGGCGTCATATGGGGGGAGGGACCCCTTCTGTAATAGGGTGCCTTCCCCCACCTTCTTCCCCTCCCTTAGGAATGTGCTGATTCTGAGCATACCTTTTTCACCCCTTTGAAGAATATGCCAATTCCCTTGGTGTAAAAAGAGAATAAGACAAGCAGCCTGCACTGGGGAGTGGCCAGGCGGGCATGGAATGAAGTCGTAACTCACTCGCTCTCCTAAAGAAATAATGATTTAAACACAAATTCCTTATCCTGGAGTGGTGGATTGTTATTTAAAGACAAGGAATGCAGATCGGAAGTTTTATGGCATCTGTGTGAGAAGCTGCTTGCAGTTTCACTGCTTGCTCGGCGAGAGGAAACGAAACTGAAATCGGAGCTTTGGAGCTTGAGCTTCACCTTAGGAATGCAACTAATGAAGGTAACTAATGGATTTATAATTGCTGTACTAAGGCGGGAGGACTGACAGATACGTTGGAGGGAGAGATTCAACTGGAAATTTATGGGAAAAGACTTTTAAACTCCAGCGAAAGTGTTAGTAGCCGCCGGTTTGCCTGATTAGAACGGAGAGAGATCTGAGTGGCTAGGCAGAAGGTGAGGAGGATTTATGAGCAAAAAGAAGCAAAAAGGGGAGAAATTAACTACTCCCGCCTGGAGCCGGCCCTCTAAAGATCATCCCTCAGATAAGAACTGGCAAAGATTAATTCGGACTGAAAACATGGAGGACAAGCAGCCGGAGAAAGCGAAAAAGACCTCTCCAAGCAAAGCTGGAAGTATGCCAGTTGTAATTCCTAAGACGGCCAAAGATCCAACAGATGAATTAATGAAGAAAATTGAAAAGATGTTTGAGATGGCAATGCTGAAGCAAGACTAAAGATTGGAGAATGCTTTGGCAAAGCAGGAGGATAGACTGGCAAAAAGAATTACAGAGTCACAAACAGAGCTTATGGCAGGTCTTCAAGAGGTGGTGAAAGATGTTGTGGCTTTGCAGGAAGAGACTGGAGAGCTGAAGGAACACTGCAAGAAGCAGGCGGAGCAGATGTCGCAGTTGGATTTACGTCTAATAGCCTTGGAAGACAGGGACAGAAGGGCGAACATCCGGATAAGATCTTTTGGGGAACAAGAGGGGGAGACCCCCAAGGACTTAAGAGATTTAATTTTGGTGTGGATTAAACAGCAGGAGCCCCAGGAAGTTTGGGAAATGGCAGATATTGAGAGGGCCCATAGAGTGGGCTACAAGAAGAATGGGATAACTCCAAGGGATATAATTGTCAAATTTGCCAATTATTATAAAAAAGAAAAGCTTTTGCAAGCAATTAGACGTCAAGGCCAGCCGATACTACAAGAATCACCGGTGGAGATATATCAGGACCTTTGCCCTCAGACGGTCCAGTGGAGGAAGAGTGTCAGAATGTGTACAGGGGCATTGAGGAGGAGATCGATAACATACAGCTGGGGGTATCCAGTCTTCCTGAGATTTATGTGGAAAGGGAAACAACAAAGAATAACATCGTGCGAGCAAGGAATGGAACTTTTGGAGAAGTTGGGCATAGCGGATGCCACAGAGGATGGAGCAACAAAGCGAGATGAAGGTGCTGCAGGAGGAAGCAATCAATTATTATTATTATTTGTAATAGGGATAAGGGATAAGAAGAGTTAAAAGGAGGGGAGAGATAGACTTAGTTCCGGATGGCTGGGTTGCTTCCCCCCACCCCTAAAGAGTTCTAAAATATTTTGGGACCAGTGCCCAGATGGCTGGTGAGGAGGGGGGTGAAATTGGGGGTGAATGTGGGGGGGAGGGAAAGGGAGGGGGGTAAATGTTTATGTTGAAATAAATAAAAATTATATATTAAAAAAAGCAGCCTGCACGGTTTTCTCTCGGAAAGGGGCACATGGGGCAATGTTGTTCTTTACAAAGACCCGATCATGAAGGCGGCTTCCTCTGAAATCCGATAGAACTGTTCATTTATTTTGTATTACTCATTATTGCAGTATTGTTTCAACCTGACTCTGTGAGATTCATATAAGAACAGACAAGAAGCAGATAATCTCAGATTCGGAACGACTGCTGGTTTGATTTTGGCTTGTCCGTACTTGGGTGGGGGACCAGACAGGGATTGTCCACTTTCCCCATTGATTTGCGATTCGTTCTTGGAACCCCTGTTGTGTCTTATTAAACAAAACAGTAGTATTGGCATTGTTGTTTATGCTGGCTCAGAATTTAAAATGATCCTTTATGTTGATGATCTTTTGCCATTAATCTCGAAATCCAGTCCTCAGTTCTGGCTTTGATCAAACTGATGAATACTTTTGTTCATTTCTCCAATTGTTTTATTAATTTATATTTATATTTATTTATTTTATTTATTACATTTGTATACTGCCCCATAGCCGAAGCTCTCTGGGCTGTTTACATAGGATTAAAAACAATATCAAAATGTCAATGTCAAAATCGAACAAAATACCGATTGGAGATTAGCTAACTGGCAATTTCTTTTGTGCTCTGATTTCAGTACTTATTTTGGAAAAATTATTCTTGGAGACATATCTCAAATGATTGCGTTCATCTCAGCTTTCACAATCACAGTTCTTTTAATTTTTATATTTGATTGCAATCTCTTTCCCTGTATGTACAGAGAACGTTGCTAATGTCATATAACCACCATGCCACCGCTTACTTTTATTTTGTCATTTTCTGAAATTGATTCCTATTTACAAGTTTGACTGTGATGTTTGTCTGTTTGGATTAGCACTGGGTACCCACTGGGGTGTTTCGGGTCCATTTGATTTAGGTTCTGAAGTTAAACAGGACCAAATGTAGTACACAGAGTCCAATTTAAGAAGTTGGGTTTGGCTGTTCGGTTCTTGCCATCTTCGGGCTGACCTGTACCAAACTTTGGTCTTTTCCGCTTAGATTTGATTTTCTACCTAGTTCAGTTTTGGAACCTTCCTGTCTTGATCCTTTCTCCAAATGGATGGCATTAGGTTCTCTACATATTAAGGTGGACAGAGCTCCTCCCACATTCTCAGCAGTCAGATTTGTGGCATATAATGTCATGCACATTACAGTTTGACCGATGTAGAAAAACTTATCCGTGAATAAAGGTGATATGTGGGGTTTTCAGCAGGAATGGAATTGGAATGTGCTGTTTGTCTAATCAACCTTGGGATATGTATTATTCAGCAAAAACCTTTGTTTCGGGTCTATTAGATGCCACCATGTCTCCTTATAAAGGTTTGATTAACCAGGCAAATTGTTGTTGGTGTTATACAGTTAATGCTTCTTTTCATCACATGTTTTGGAACTGCTCAATCGGTGCCTCCATTGGGAAGGAAGTAATCAGACAGATAAACTTTGCATTGGAAAGCTCTTTAATATTTTCTCATGTGCATATTCCCTTAAATTATGTACCTGCTTCTTGGAATGTAATACATGGTCCATGTCATTGGATTTTTTGTGTCCTATTGACTGCTAAAAGCCTGATACTACAACGTTGGTAATATAAAAGCTCACCACCTATAATGGGATGGATTGAAGACCTAATAACACTAGTAACATTTGAAAGTGTGGTGGGTATATTGGCACCATTCATTAATGGACTCATATTTGGATATTTGGTCTTTACTGAAGTTTATGTGTATTTTTTTCCTTTTTAGAATGTTATAATGTTTGAAATTGGCCCTTTAAATTATGTAGTTACACTTGCATTTTTATTGTTTTGTATTGTTGATACTTACAATAAAAAGTGATTTTAAAAATGCAGTAGGGACAACCCGATCACGCAATGTTGTTTTCACCCCTGCCCTGATCCATCTGGTCAGCATCCTGTGGCTTGCTCAAATAAGCCATGATGGGCAATGTAGTGGGTTGAACAGATGCAAGCATCTTGTCCCCATTCTCAGGCTCCAAAACCCGAAAATGATCCCACAAAACAGGTTAAGGCAATAGAATGGAGAGCCCAGCAGACGCAGCATCAATAGTAGTGTTCAAGTCAGCATGAAGGTGAGCGGTTTTATCCCCAAAGTATTTTGCAAACTCCTCACAGCGGGACTCTGAGGGTTCCTGTACTGGATCCACTGGGTTTGATGGAAGTTAACCCCCAAACCACACGGAACAGCTTAGCTGGATGGCTACTCAAGGATGCATTGGAAGTGGCAAAGTAAGCTTTCTTTGCTGCCTTGACCACCATGCTGTGTTTGGGAGGGGGGAGGGTTATATCCTCCTAAGTCTGTTTGATTACCTTCCAGCTGTCTTCTGACCCATTTCATTGTCCAAAGCACCCGGTAAACTAGGGATGCCGAAGAGAGCACTTAGGAATGATTGTGTCAATCGCCCTTTGCACTTGGCCGTTCCACAGTGCAACAAGGCTCTCAACAGAATTTTAGGAAATGAAAACTGCTGCAGAGCATTCAGGAATTGCTTGGAATCCATAACTTTCTGGGGGTAAACCATGTTAATGAGTCTCCCCACATCTGTGGTTTCTGAAGGATTAACCATTTTATTAGCATAAGCAATTCTTGCCTAGGTTCAACTGCATCACAGGTCTGTAATTCTCAGTAGGTGTGTGTGAGTGTGTGTTAAATTAAAGCTTAAGTGTTTGCAAAAGAAACAGTGCTCAAAATGAACAGGAAGCAACCAGAAGGGAGGTGACCCTGGATTTAATCCTAAATGGTGACATACAGGATCTAGTATGAGAGGTGAATGTTGTTGAACAAGTTGGAAACAGTGGCCATAGGGGTATCAATTGTAATTCATGTTTAAGTGGGAAATTGCCAAAGAAGTCCAACCCAGTCATATTTGACTTCCAAAAACTTCTCTAAACTGAGGGAACTGGTGAAAAAAGTTGAAAGGGGATGTCAGGAGGATTCGATCCCTTCAAAATGCTTGGGGATTACTCAAAACTACAATACGAGAGGCTCAGCTAGAATGTATCCTATCGGTTAGGAAGTGCAGCACCAAGTCCAAGAGCTTATTGGCCTGGTTAAAGAAGCTATTACAGAAAAGGTGGCTTCTCTCCAAACATAGAAGTCTTGCTCAAATGAGGAAAACTGAAGGGAACACAAGTTTCCTCAAAGGAGAAGGAAGCACACAGCAAGAGATGCAAGAAAGCATTTTGAGGAGTCTCTCATTAACAACATCAAGGGGAAAACTTTATTAGGCTCCCAATGATATAGGGCAGGATACAAATGTTTTAATCAATAAACAACTTGCAAAAAGTTGCAGAAAAAAGAACAGCATCTATGTATTGTTTCCAATGCTGAAGTAAATCTTGATGCTTCAAATATGAACCTGCAATGTGGGAGATGCATTTTCAGAAAAGAGGGGTGGATCTGGCCAGCTGTTCACCGCATATGGCTGAGTGAAAGGTTTTATAGGGTGATTGGATTCCGCTGCTGTCTATGTCACTGATTATTTTTTACAAATGAACCTTTGTGTTCAAACCCACAAATTTATGATGGCAAGAAAGACAATCACTTGCAAACATTGTCAAGCAGTAGACAAACGTTTCAAATTCAAGTATGTTGCTCATAATTCACAAAAATATAGATAAACCCGTTCTATCATTTCATCCTGCAGGAAACCAAGAATGGAGTTGGTGGATCCAAAATGCTTCCCGTTGAGACAATAGTAGAGCCAGATTAAGTCTTCTAGAAAGGACAGACTGAATTCATTTCATTGCAAAAAAGGTTAAGTCAGAAGGTGATCCATTCTTGCTTTTATATTCAATGAGCCTTGATCTGAGTGATCTATTTGTCTGTTTGATCTATACATAACATAGGCTGAACTACAGTCATATCCAAAAGAGGGCAGGGCTCCTGCAGCTTTAACTGTTGTGATGAAGATGGAATTTCACCAGGTGCTGCATGCAATACAAAGGCACCTGCTGAAATTCACTTTTCTAGACAACTGTTTAAGATACAGGAGTCCTGTTCTCCTTTCCATATGGCCCCTCTACGTAATTCACAGAAATGTAGGTAAGTGCATTCTATTGTTTAAGCCTGCAGAAGTCATAGAATGTAATTGGTGGATCCAAAATGCTTCCCGCTGAGACAATAGTATATCTGTTAAAGATACAGGAGCCCTGTCCTCCTCTCCATATGGTCACCCTATGACCACCCTACAGGCACAAAACTGGTGTGTAAATTCATTACTGTAGATTATGGAAAGCCGGTATTTATTGCCCATGTGCTGACTTTGTGAAGGCAGAAAGACCGTGTGACCATGTGCTAGTTTTGTGTGTGTGGTGGGAAAAGGATGTGCCAGGATCATAGCTTCTGTTAGGGCTATTCACACATTCCACTGAACGTCTGTACATGCCCTAGGTGTGCTCATTAAGATGGTTGTGAGAATCTAGCCCCATCCAGTCCTCCTCCTAGCATGTAAGCACACAAGGAGCAGGAGCTCTTGTTTCCGCTTCACTGTTTTGTGGTCTTGTACACGTGGAGTTCAACTGTCTTCAAAGGAGACCCTCTTCTGTCCATGGAAACTTCCCCCTGGATGTTCGAAAGCCCAGGTCAGTTCTATTGGCAGAATTCTGACAGGATAGAAAATTATCAACTGATACACGCGTGAGGTTTTTTTTTTAGGGCTATGGTCGTCATGCCTCACAGATCCACGATGAAGAGACGGTGGAAAAGGAATCCTGCTGGAATCGTGTGGAGGCTAAGGTTTTTCCGTCTATTCAGTTATGAACATTTGCTCAGTTAATGACTTGATTGTGTTTTGATTTTAAGATCATGTTTTAGTGTTCCCCCACCCCCACCCCAGAACAATGTAATAATCCATTTTCTCCCGCTCTGATAATATTAGTTCCTGCGATCATCCCATAAAACTGATTGGTGGGAGATTGACGAGAGAGAAAAGGAACTTCTTCACACAGTGCAGCTAAACTATGGAATTTACTAAAACAAGATATAGTGATGGCTACCAGTTTGGATGGCTTTAAAAAGGGGTTAGACGAATTTATGGCGGAGGAGGCTATCGAAGGCTGCTATTCTGGATGGCTATACACTACTTCCAGTATTCAGAGGCTTAAGGGTAGGATACGGAGTTTAGACCGCTTTGGTCGCCTTAGTGGATGATCTATGCCTTAGTATCAACAGGGGGAGTGTGTCCCTGCTGGTACTCCTGGACCTCTCAGCGGCTTTCGATACCATCCACCATGGTATCTTTCTGGAGCACCTGGGGGAATTGGGAATCGGGGGCATTGTGCTTCAGTGGTTCCGATCCTATCTCTTGGGCAGGTTCCAGATGGTGATGCTTGGGGACAGCTGCTCTTCAAAAAAGAAGTTGCTATGTGGTGTACCACAAGGTGCCATCCTTTCCCCAATGCTGTTTAACATTTATATGAAACCGCTGGGAGAGATCATCCGGAGGCATGGGGCGGGGGGCTATCAATACGCTGATGACACCCAAATATATTCCTCTATGCCTTCGACAACATCGTCAGCTAAGGATAGTGTGTCTCCTCTGAATGAACTCTTGGGAGGCGGTAATGGGCTGGATGAGGAAAAACAAACTGAAGCTGAATCCAGACAAGATGGAGGTGCTCGCTGTCAAAGGCCCCAACCTGGGTTTGGAGGTGTGTCAACCAGTTCTGGATGGGGTTACACCCCCCCTGAAAGACTGTGTTCGCAGCTTGGGGGTACTCCTGGATCCGTTACTCCAGACGACAGCTCAGATTGATGCGACGGCCAAGAGTGTCTACTATCAGCTTTGGCTGATACACCAGCTGCGCCCCTTCCTAGAGTTGGAAGACCTAAAGACGGTAGTGCACACACTGGTAACTTTGAGGCTTGACTTCTGCAATGCGCTGTACATAGGGCTACCTTTGTGCCTAGTCCAGAAACTTCAACTTGTTCAAAATATGGCAGCCAGGTTGGTCACCGGTACATCTAGGGGTGACCACATTACACCAGTTTTAAAATGACTTCATTGGCTGCCAGTCAGTTTCCGGGCGAAGTATAAAGTGTTGGTTATTACCTTTAAAGCCCTACATGGTTTGGGCCCAGGCTACCTGCGGGATCGCCTTCTCTTGTACAATCCGCCCTGCACACTTAGGTCCTCTGGGAAGAACTTACTCAAGCCAGCCAGAATTAGGCTGGCAAGTGTTACCCAGAGGACCTTCTCTTCCATCGTTCCCGGACTATGGAATGGTCTGCCGGAGGAGATTAGACAAATTAGCGGTTTTCAAGAATTTAAAAGAGTCATGAAGGCTGCTCTCTTCCGGCAGGCCTATCCGGATGAATTTTAAGATGTCTTAATGATGCAGTTTCTCTTGTTTTTAATTTTTTTTATCTGTTTGTGATTCTTGTATTTTACATTGTGTTTCCCGCCTCAATCCGGAGGGAGAGGCGGGTTATAAATAATAATAATAATAATAATTATTATTATTATTATTATAGTCCTGATGGCTATACACAGCTTCCAGTAAGTGCAGCTGGGGAACCTGGGTAGGAATCCAAAATGAAGGCCGCTGATTGTGGGTCCCTGGACAAAAGCTGCTTGTCCGCCTTATGAACAGAATGCTGGATTAGATGGACCCTTGACCTGAGCCAGCTTGGCTCTTCTGATGTTCTTGTGTTCATTTTAAACACCAGGGAACTTCAGTGATTAAAAAAATAAAAAAAGTCCTATCAGTTTATGGCCATGTTGGGTCCAGCCTCACAAAGCCAACAAAGCCAAAGTGAAAGGCGATGCTTGAACAGACGTGCTCCGTGATCAAGAATGACGTGTGTACTGTCACAATGATCTTGTGGGCACTGTCACAAATCGTGCTTCCTTAAGAGCAACAACCAGGCATCATGGTTCATTCAACACACAGGAGGATTCCATAGCAAAAAAAAATAGGCTCTGATGCTTCCTGGGATAATACAGGACCAGGACCACACGGAGCATCTTTGCTGCTCCCAGGCATTTCAGCCTCCCCATCTGGTTTTGGACCTGAAAGACCAAGGAAAGTGTGGGTGCAGGAGCATCATTGTCACGTGCAATGAAAGCAGTTGAAATGTTTGGAGCAAAGGAGGGGGTTTGCGCGAGGAGAATTGGTGCCACAGTTTCGGCTCCTAGGGTTAAATGAACTGAGTTGTCCTTCCTAGAGCGGCAGGAAACCTAAGAGGGGAAGACAATAGTGAGCGCACCTCCCTCTGTCTTCCAGGCAAAGGATAAAGAACGTGGGAGGCTGATGCTGGAGAGGACGCAAAGTGCGATATTGGGTAAAGTAGGTGGAGGTGGGGCGAAGGAGTTGCCTGAGGAGGGTGGAGGGGAAAAGTGGGGCAGCGACCCCCAACCTCCCTCTGGGAATCCTTGGACAGGGCCCGATCCATGCAATCCAGCTGCAAAGGAGGGACAAAAAGCGTCCACTTTTCTCTTGCATGAAGGTCTTTCAAGCCCCCCTGGGGATCAATCCAGTTTCCATGAGATGTGGAGTGGCGGGAGGGGAGGGAGCGCATAGGAAACCGCTTTGGCTAGTAGGTGGGGGTAGGCTGACTATAGGAAAAGGAGGACAGGGCTCATGTAACTTTAACTGTTGTAGAGAAAAGGGAATTTCAGCCAGCGTCATTTATATGCAATTAGTTCCTGGTGAAATTCCCTCTTCATCACAACAGTTAAAGTTGCAGGCACTATACTAGAGTGACCATATACAAAAGAAGGCAGGGCCCCTGCAACTTTAACTGTTGTGATGAAGAGGGAATTTCACCAGAAACTAATTGCATACAGATGACACTGGCTGAAACTCCCTTTTCTCAACAACTGTTAAAGTTACATGAGCCCTGTCCTCCTTTTCATATGGTCAGCCTAGGTGGGGGGTTGGGGTGGGGAGGAAACCCCACTCTTTCTCCCGGTGAGAACTGCTTGATCTCTGTGCTCTGTGCAGTGTCTATGGGGAGGGACCGTGGGTCGGCCCTGGCGCACGTGGGGATGGGAGAGAGCCGCTTTAGCGCTCCGTCACTGGAGGAGAGCTGTCTGGGGTTGTCGACAACCTGCAGCGGCGACGTCTGTTTTTCTTCCCCTCCCAGAGAGACTGGAGGATTAGAACTCGGGACTCTTTGAGAAACAGAGGCTCCATTGATGCTCTGCTTCAACCAGATGTTCCCCTGAGAGTTTGGCTGGACTCTCTCTGCTGTGGAAGTGAAGATCAATCTGTCTTTGCAGGACTGGCTGCTGAGGCTTTCTAAGGCTGCATGGTTTTCTCTCCTAGTTCCAGCCTTGCAATGAACTGCGGAAGCTAAGCACGTCTTGGTCCGGTCATTGCTTGGATGGGAGACCACGTTGGAACTGCATGTAGCCACCTTGAGTTCCATGACGGAAGAAAGGTAGGATCTAAATCCAATGAAGAAATGTGTTCATCACAAGTGTTTGATTAAGGCGAGCTTGTAGCTCAATGGCAACACAGCCGCTTTGCATGCAGGGGGTTCCTGGTTGATCTGTGGCATCTCCAGGGAAAAGGGCATCTGGTGGGTAGGACCTTCTTGGTGGTCCTGATGCCACCCAAGACATGAGTCGGGGTGTGTGGCTAGAGCAATAGGTGTAGTCCTCCGTCCATGAGGATGCCCTGATATTCCCACAGTTTTGAAGCTCATTGCCTCGCTAGAAGGGGATTACACCTAATTGAGGTGTCAGTTGGGTGCTGTGAATTCCTTATTCTAGGAGCATAGGAAGCTGCCTCATACTGAGTCAGACCATTCGTCCATCTAGCCCGGTTTTGGCAGCAGGACTCCAGGGTTTCAGGCAGCATCCTTCCCTTGCGCTACCTGAAAAAGCCGAGATGAAACATGGTACCTCCTGCATTCTGGGCATGTGCTCCGTCACACTGAGGACAAGTGTTGAACAGGTAGGCATGCTTCCAATCTGGACTGGGTTGCCATTACAGCTTGAGCCGCGGCATTGGTGCCAGACAGGCCACCGTGCCAAGCATCTCCCTGGATCCCTGAGGATGCTGGTACTGCAGGTTCTTCAAGCCGAGGACCACATGGCTCCGACTAACCCAGGCACCTTTTCTGCAAGTAAATATCTCCCACCATGTAGTGTGGGTTGGCTAGCTCTGCCTCCTATTGGGTCGTGGGCTTATAGGCTTGGGGCATGGAGCATTGTGGCCTCACTCCAGGCCAATGAGCTGCGATCAAGCGAGTGGGGGTGAGAGCTCCCAGGAGGCCTGTTCACAGCAGCCCCTCCGGAATTGCAGGCTGCATTCCAGACCCCATTTGGGTGGGTGGCCACCCTCCTGAACTGCTCCTGTTGTGGGCAAAATGCCGAGCTGTGCTGCGCCCACAACACTAGTGGCACAGATTGCTCAAATCAGTGGAGCCGCAGAGACCCCCTACAGGGCCAACCTTACCCGTTGCCTAATAGGCCTGTGGTCCAGCATGGGGTGGTGTCTACCCCCCACGAGCGTTCAACTCCTCCCAGCCAGAAAGGGGAAAACCTGGAAGGGAGGATATGTTGCTAGTTTTCCTTATGATTCAGAAGGGCCAACATGAAGGAGAGGGATATGGACAAAAATAGAGAACAGGAAGGCAGAAGGAGGGTTGAAGGCTACAAAGCCTTCAGGTTAAAAGCACCATTTCACCCTGATGTGAAATGGGATGTGAAGGAACCAGATCTCCAGCTCCAATCATGAGGTGCAGCTTGTGGGACGATTCACACCCTGCCTGCTCTGGTGCAAGTCAGCTCCTCAGGCCTTTCCTGCCTGGACTCCCTTTAAGTCCGGCATGGGTGTCCACCTGTGTGTGTGTTTGTGTGGAGCACCTATTCTGAGGGTGCTCCCCGGCTTCTTTTTTCTCCTTCTTCCTTAATACTAGAACCCAACGGGTTCATCCCATGAAGCTGATTGGTGGGAGAGTCAGGACAGATTAAAGGAAGGGCTTTTTCGCACAGTGCTTAGTTAAACTATAGAATTTAGTACCACGAGATGGTTTTAGAAGGGCGTTGGGTAAATTCCTGGAGGAGAAGGCTATCAGTGGCTACTGGTCCTGATGGCTATGTTCAGTCTCCAGTATCCGAGGCAATAAGCCCGTATGCACCAGTTGCTCGGAAAAGTGGATGGGAAGGTGCTGTCGCACCATGATCTGCTTTGTGGGTCGACAGCCGGTTGACCGCTGTGTGAGCAGAGGGCTGGACTAGATGGACCATTGGTCTGATCCAGCATGGCTCTTCTTATGTTCTTACCACATTCAGGGGACCGGGAGAAGCACAACTTGTGCCCTCCTCCTCAAGCTCTTGGCCCTTCGTTGCATTTAGCCTTTGGGCTGTTCTGCTAGGCTCCAACACACAGTGCAGTCGTATCCTGGGATCTAAACTGGGAACTCTCTGTAGGTTGTATTTGAGGCCTATTTGGACAGTAGGATCTCCCGCCATCAGTTGCTGGAGCTCGTTGACTTTGGACCTTTGCCTGCAGGATGGTAGCCACAAGCAGGACTTTTATATGGTGCCTGTTATGTGCCGGGCGGAGCTCTGAAATGCCTTTATCGCATCCATATAACAGCAGAGCTGACAGGAGACCAGGAGGCGTGGGAAGCTCCGTGTTAGTCTGACATCCATCCCTGGGAAAATTTTGGAGCAAATTATACAGAAGTTAATCTGTAATCACCTTGAAAAAATCCAGTGATTACTACTACCACATGCCATTCTGACCAGCAAACTAGCTACAAGTGGGCTAGATGGGACAACTATTAGGTGGATCCTTAGTTGGCTACAGAATTGGACTGAAAGAGTGCTCATCAGTGGTACCTTCTCAAACTGGGGGGAGGGAATGAGCGGGGTACTACAGGGCTCAGTCCTGGGCCCAGTGCTCTTCAACATATTTCTTAAAAACATGGATGGGGAGGTGCAGGGATTACTTATTTGATTTGCAGATGACACAAAAGTGGGTGGGACAGTTAACACCCTGGAGGACAGAGACAAACTTCAAAGTGGGCTTGATTAGCTGGCGCGCTGAGCTGAAAACAATAGAATGAATTTTAATAGGGACAAATGCCCAGTTCTACCCCTAGGAAAAAGAAACCAAATACTACAAGTGAGAAGGATCTTGGAATTGTTGTAGATCACAAACTGATTATGAGCCAACAGTGTGATGTGGCTGCAAACAGAGCAAATGCTATTTTGGGCTGCATTAATAAAAGTATAGCTTCCAAATCGCATGAGGTATTTCTTCCCCTCTATTTGGCACTGGTTAGGCCTCAGGTGAGGGAAAGTGGGCGGGGGGGCGGAGTAGCTGTGGTCTACAGGGATAATCTTAACCTGACCAGACTTCCTGTTCGTAAACTGAATTACATCGAGTGTGTGTACCTGAGTCTGAAGACCAAGGATAGACTAGGGATTCTGTTGGTGTACCGGCCACCCCGCTGCCTATCAGACTCCCTGGCTGATCTCACGGAACTGGTCTCGGAGCTGGTGTTGGATTCGCCCAGGCTTTTGGTCCTGGGCGATTTCAACATCCCATTCGAGACTGGTTTGTCAGGTGGAGCTCGGGAGTTCGTGGCATCCATGACAACCATGGGCCTATCCCAATTCGTCTCTGGACCCACACATTCAGCGGGTCATACCCTCGATGCTGTTTTCAGTTCCGAACAGACGGATCTGTGGGCGGAGGTAACGAATACCTCCGTGTTGTCATGGACAGACCATTTTCTGGTTAGGGTTAGTATCACGGCTACCACCCGCCCCTGCAGGGGTGGTGGACCTATTAAGATGGTCTGCCCTCGAAGGCTGATGGATCCTGCTGGATTCCAGAAAGCCTTGGAGGGTTTTATGGCTGGTATCGTCGACGATCCTGTAGAAGCCCTGGTTGATAGATGGAATCAAGACCTAACTAGGGCTATCGACACGATCGCCCCCAAACGTCCTCTCCGACCCGCTTCTAACAGGGCGCCCTGGTATACAGAAGACCTCAGGGAGTTGAAGCGGAAAGGACGACGACTGGAGCGCCGATGGTGGAAAACTCGACTTCTATCCGACAAGACACGGCATAGAGAACATCTTCGTTCCTATGGGGTGGCAATACGTGCAGCGAAGAAAGCTTTCTTCTCTGTGCGCATTGCGTCTGCGAATTCGCATCCAGCAGAACTGTTCAGGGTGGTGAGGGGTCTAACCCGGGCACCTTCCCCCCTGAATCCGATTTTAGAGCCTTCGGCGGTTCGCTGCGATGCCTTTAATGATCATTTCGCAGATAAAATCTCTCGGATAAGAGCCGACTTAGATGCCGTCGTTATAGCAGAGGCTGACGATGGAGTGTCCAGTGACTCCGCAAGTAGAATTATACTGGATCAGTTTCAGTTGGTGAGTACCAAGGACGTGGACAAGCTGCTTGGACGAGTGAGGGGGACGACTTGCCCTCTCGATCCCTGTCCTTCATGGCTGGTCGTCCAGGGAGGAGATGTGGTTAGATCGCAATTACAATATATTATTAATGCATCTCTCAGGGAGGGGAGTTTTCCATCATGTTTAAAAGAAGCGGTGGTACGGCCGCTTCTAAAGAAGCCCTCCCTGGATCCCCTGGACTTTAATAACTACAGACCGGTATCAAACCTTCCATTCTTGGGCAAGGTGATAGAGAGGGCGGTTGCCTTTCAACTCCAGGTAGTCTTGGATGACACTGATTTTCTAGACCCATTTCAAACTGGCTTCAGGGAGGAATACGGAGTTGAGACTGCTATGGTCGCCTTAGCGGATGATCTACGCCTGGGTATTGACAGGGGGAGTGTGTCCCTGTTGGTACTTTTGGACCTCTCAGCGGCATTCGATACCATCGACCATGGTATCCTTCTGGAACAGCTGAGGGGATTGGGACTCGGGGGCACTGTGCTTCAGTGGTTCCGGTCCTACCTCTCTGGCAGGTTCCAGATGGTGATGCTTGGGGATAGCTGCTCTGCAAAGAAGGAGCTGCTGTGAGGCGTACCGCAAGGTGCCATCCTTTCCCCGATGCTGTTTAACATTTATATGAAACCGTTGGGAGAGATCATCCGGAGGCATGGGGCGGGGTGCTATCAGTATGCTGATGACACCCAAATATATTTCTCTATGCCTTCGACAACATCGTCAGCTAAGGATAGTGTGTCTCCTCTGAATGAATGCTTGGAGGCGGTAATGGACTGGATGAGGAAAAACAAACTGAAACTGAATCCAGACAAGACGGAGGTGCTTGCTGTCAAAGGCCGCAACCTGGGTTTGGAGGTGTGTCAACCGGTTCTGGATGGGGTTACACTCCCCCTGAAAGACTGTGTTCGCAGCTTGGGGGTGCTCCTGGATCCATCGCTCCAAATGACAGCCCAGATAGATGCGACGGCCAGGAGTGCCTACTATCAGCTTCGGCTGATACGCCAGCTGCGCCCCTTCCTAGAGTTGGAAGACCTAAAGATGGTAGTGCACGCGCTGGTAACTTCGAGGCTTGACTTCTGCAATGTGCTGTACATAGGGCTACCTTTGTGCCTAGTCCGGAAACTTCAACTAGTTCAAAATATGGCAGCCAGGTTGGTCACCGGTACATCTAGGAGTGACCATATTACGCCAGCTTTAAAATCGCTCCACTGGCTGCCAATTAGTTTCCGGGCGAAGTATAAAGTGTTGGTCATTACGTTTAAAGCCCTACATGGTTTGGGTCCAGGTTACCTGCGGGATCGCCTTCTCCCGTACAATCCGCCCCGCACGCTCAGGTCCTCTGGGAAGAACTTACTGCGGTCGGCCAAGACTAGGCTGACAACTGTTACCCAGAGGACCTTCTCTTCTGCCGCTCCCAGACTGTGGAATGACCTGCCGGAGGAGATTCGTCAACTTAACAGTCTTTTAAAATTTAAGAAAGCTATAAAGACTGTTCTCTTCCGGCAGGCATATCCAGTGTAATTTTTAGAATGTTTTTAGGATGTTTTAGGATGTTTTAATGCAGTTTTAATAATATTTGTCATGTTTTAATTAGTTTTATGTATTTTATCATGTTGTTGTTCCCCGCCTCGATCTAGACGGAGAGGCGGGTAAGAAATAAATCGTTATTATTATTATTATTATTATTATTATTATTATTATTATTATTATATTATCTTGGGTACTGTGTCAAGTTCTGGGCACCACACTTCAAGAGGGATGCAGACACGTTGGAGAGGGTTCAGAGGAGGGCAACGAGAACAATCATGTGTCTGTTAAGAAAGCCCTATGGGGAGAGATTGAAAGAACTTGGCATGTTTAACCTGGAGAAGAGAAGACTGAGGGGAGACATGATAACACTCTTCAAAGACTTGAAAGGTTGTCACACAGAGGAGGGCCAGGATCTCTTTTTGATCATCCCAGAGTGCAGGACACAGAATAATGGGCTGAAGTTACAGGAAGCCAGTTTCCAGCTGGACATCAGGAAAAACATCCTGACTGTTAGAGCAGTACGACAATGAAACCAATGACCTAGGGAGGTGGTGGACTCTCCCACCCTAGAGGCATTCAAGAGGCAGCTGGACAGCCACCTGTCAGGTATGCTTTAAGGTGGATTCCTGCATTGAGCAGGGAGTTGGACTCGATGGCCTTATACGCCCCTGTGACGATACCCCACATTTCCGTCTCCCTATGTATGTCTGCTTTAGTATGTCTAGAGAGTGCGGAATGTTGGACTGAGTGGGTGTGGCTGATGATGCTGGGAAAGGGAGGGGGAGGAGTATATATAGGGTGAGGGAGAGTTTTGGATGATCTTATTTTCTTGGTTGGGTGGAGGGTAGTTGTGTGGAAGATAGCTGTGTGTGGTCTAGTCAGGAGTGTGTCTGAAGAGGTTATTAGGATTTAGGATTATTAGTAAATGATTAGAAGTGTTAAGAATAGGCAGGTGTGAAATTGATTTGAAAAGAACTGTTAACACCAATAAACGTTTTCTTTTATTTTTGCTACCACAAACCACGTGTCAGCTTGGCTTTGTAACCTGCTCTATAAGTTTAATAAAGAAACACATGTCATTACAACTTCAGCCAACATACTCACAGGAGAACCTTATTCAAAACCCTTAACACCCTTTTCCCCTCTGCTATAAGGGAAAAGCGGTGCGTCTTTTACCCTTCCCTCAGGTTTTTAAGTGTTGGGGCTTAGCCTGAGAAGAGTGTGCTCGTGTAGGCCTGGTGTTTGAGGCTGTGGCAGCACAGCCCCTTTCAACTCTACTATGATTCTAAGACATGTCTCCCCTGCCCACAGGCAATAACTGTGTGTCTAGTAACGCATTCTATACAGAAGACAGCAGACGCATAAGCAATCCCTTCTCTACTCTACTGTGCCCATCTGACCTTGCTCTCATTCATCCCTTTACTGGCTGCCCCAAAGAGTTGACCTTCTTTGGTGCCACCCCTATGGTTGTAGCTGCCCACCTTTTCTGGCCCAGCTGCAGAAAGATGAAGCAATCTTTTGCACGGAGCAGAAGATCCCACAGGAAATGCAGGGTCAGAGGTCTGGGCCAGCAAAGAGACAGTTGTTTTTTGGCTAGGCCAGGGTAGCAGAAAAGAAACACGACTGTCAATCTCATTAACGAATCTGTCTGGGCAGGTGTCCCTTCTGTGTGCTCTCATAGTGAAGCAGATACTTCGGTTTGATCACTCTTGAGATCCTTGTTTTCTTCCTTGAACTGCTAACACGATTTTCTTTTTCTCCCCAAAGCAGGTGTTGGGTAGCACAGTGAGAAATCTCAGGAGCCATCTCTGGTGTCATGGGAAACTACTCAGCATGAAGAGGGAAATATCACAGGCGAAACTTGTCCATGAAGAAGAAATCCTCTCCTTTTCAGGGTGCTGACATCCATGAACTGCCGCTGCTTCAAGAAGTTCAGAAAGGGGGGAAAAAAGGAAAATGTGTACGGTGTGTGGAAAGATATTCAAAAGCAATTCTAAATTGAAGATACACTGCAGAAAGCACACAAGGGAGAAACCCTATAAATGCGAGGAGTGTGGAAAGAGCTTCACTTGGAGCACAAAACTGACTAGACATCTACGAACACACACAGGCGAGAAACCATATAAATGCATGGATTGTAGAAAGAGCTTCAGTAATAGTGGAACTCTTCAAAAACATCAAAGGAGTGACACAGGAGAGAAACCTTATAAATGCATGGAGTGTGGAAAGAGCTTCACTCAGAGCTCCCATCTTACTCTTCATCACAGAACTCACACAGGACAGAAACCATATGAATGCATGGAGTGTGGAAAGAGTTTCAGGGATAGTGGAGGACTTACTGCACATCACAGAACTCACACAGGAGAGAAACCTTATAAATGCATAGAGTGTGGAAAGAGCTTCAGTCAGAATGGAGCACTTACTACACACCAAAGAATTCACACAGGTGAGAAACCATATAAATGTATGGAGTGTGGAAAGAGCTTCCGTGAGAGTGGAACTCTTAATAAACATCAAAGAACTCACACAGGAGAGAAACCTTATAAATACATGGTGTGTGGAAAGAGCTTCAGTCGAAGTGGAGCACTTACTGTCCATCAAAGAACTCACACAGGGGAGAAACCATATCAATGCATGGAGTGTGAAAAGAGCTTCAGTGATAGTAGTGCACTTACTAGACATCAAAGAACACACACAGGCAACAAACCATATAAATGCATAGAGTGTGGAAAGAGCTTCAGTTATAGTATAGGACTTACTAGACATCAAAGAACTCACACAGAAGAGAAACCATATGAATGCATGGAGTGTGGAAAGAGTTTCAGTGATAGTGGAAGACTTAATCATCATAAATTAACACACACAGGCAAGAACCCCTATAAATGCATGGAGTGTGGAAAGAGCTTCCGTCAGAGCTCACATCTTACCAAACATCAAAGAATTCACACAGGGGAGAAACCCTATAAATGCATGGAGTGTGGAAAGAGCTTCACTAATAGCTCACATCTTACTGTTCATGAAAGAACTCACACAGGCAAGAAACCATATAAATGCATGGAGTGTGGAAAGAGCTTCCGTCATAGCTCCCATCTTACTGTTCATCAAAGAACTCACACAGGAGAGAAACCATATAAATGCATGGAGTGTGGAACGAGCTTCAGTTGTGGGGGAACTCTTTCTGGACATCAACGAATTCACATGAGAGAAACCAAATGAGTGAATGGGATGTGGAAAGAGCTTCAGTCATAGTGGAACACTTCAAACACATAAAAGAATTCACATGGAAGAAACCATATAAATGGATGGGGTGTGGAAGAGCTTCACTCAGAGATCTCATCTTCCTAAACATCAAAGAACTCACGCAGGGGAAAAACAAAGTAAATGCATGGAATGTGGGAAGAGTTTCAGTCCGAACTCCCCTTTGAAGAATATGCGAATTCCCTTTGTGTAAAAAAAGAATAAGACAAGCAACCTGCATGGTTTTCTCTCGGAAAGGGGCACACGGGGCAAAGTTGCTCTTTGCAAAGATCGATCATGAAGGTGGCTTCCTCTGAAATCCAATAGAACTGTTTATTCATTTGGTATTACTGATTCTTGCAGTATTGTTTCAAGCAGTCTAGGCGGGATTCAGATTAGGAACTACTAATGATTTATTTTTGGCTTGTCCCTCCTTGGGTGGGGGACCAGACAGGGATGGCCACTTTCCCTATTGCTTTTCGATTCATTCTTTTTTTTTGTAATAATTTTATTAATTTTCAACGTATATCAGATAAAATAAACACAATACTTATAAACCCTCGACAACCCCCCGTACTCCCCTTCCCCTGAGACCTTCTTACTCTATTATTTTATACAATTATCCAAAATTGCATTGATTCTTTTGAAGGTGTACATCCTCTCCCCTTTTCTAAACATATTCTAAAAATACTCCCCAAATACTTCCAAAATCATTCTTTTTAGTTAATCCCATTTTAACTTTCATTATACATGTTAATCTATCATTAATTGCAATATCCCACACTCCTTTATACCATTCTTCTATACTATAATTCCCTTGTAATTTCCAACTTTTAGCTATCATAAGTCTCGCCGATGTCAGGAGATTGTTTATCAATTCTTTTATATTATTATTACCATAATCTTTATCAAATACCCCCAATAACGCTATATTTGGACTTGCTTCTACCTTCTTACCTAATATCACTTATCTCCTTAAACACTCTATCCCAAAAAATTTTTAACATATTCACAAGTCCACCACATATGGTAATATGTCCCCACATCCTGACATCCCCTCCAGCAAAACCTGGATGTTTTCTTGTCTATTTGATGTAATCTTACAGGGGTGAGATACCATCTCCAAATTATTTTATACTGATTTTCTTTTATCCTTATTGAAAGTAACTTTAATGTTCTTGATTTCCGTATCTTTCTCCAACTGTCCCCATTAATTTGAATTTTTAAATCTTCTTCCCAGATTGTTTTCAAGCTTCCTTGAGCCACATCCTCCTCTATTAATATCTTGTATATATCACTCATTAAACCTTTTTTACTTTTACTTTTATTTCCTCTCTCCTTTTCTCTGGCCTCAATTAGCTTTTCAAAACTTGTTTCCTTTCTACACTCCTTATTTTTCTTTTTCCATTTTAGTATCCACTGTTCCAATTGCAAACTCTTAAACCATAAATTTTCCTGCCCTATTAAAACCTCTTCTATTTGCTTTTTAGTATTCAATCTCTTTACCCAATCTTTCACTTTAATTATTTTTCCCCCCTCAATAACCCTTCCAATTCTCCTCTCAAGTTACCTGGGAAGTTTTCCATCACAACCACTGGGGACAGAGGGGAAATTCCTGGCATTAATTTATTCTTGTATCTTTCCCAAATTTCTCTAATGTTCCTTAAGATGGGATTTTCTATACCTTTCAATTTACTCTTTTGTATATTACTAAAGAAAACATTTTGTAGCTTTAGCTCTATTTCTCTTTAACCATTCTAAATCCTCTTCCCCTACCATACTATTTATAACATATCTTGGTTGGTTAGCTATATAATACATCTTTATATTCGGAAGACCTAAGCCTCCTTCCCTTTGACTCTTATACCATTTTGTTTTATTAATTCTTGATTTCTTATCCCCATTACAATAGTTATTTATCATACTTTGCCAACTTTTTATTTCTACATCTGTTATTTTAATTGGTAACATCCTAAACAAAAAATTAATCTTTGGTAATATCTTCATTTTAATCACCGCTATTCTACCAAACCATGAATGCTTTACCTTCCTATAAGCCTCTAACTTCTCTATTACTTGTGTTTTTAATCTACTAAAATTTGTTTTCTCTAAACTTTCTAACTCTTTCGTAATATAAACTCCTAAATAACGTATTATATTTTTAACCTTCAAATCTAATTTTGAACTACACTCATCCCCTTCTACTTTATCGTAATTAAAAAGCATCATATTGGATTTCCCCCAATTTACTTGTAACCCTGTAACATCTCCAAATTCCCTCAAATGTTGTTTTATTTCTTCTATGTTTCCCCCGGATTTTCTAATGTCAGTAATGTATCATCCGCAAACATATTAATTTTTATTTTTTCCTCTCCTCCTATCCCTTTCAGTCTCTCGTCCTCCCTAATAACATTTGCCAACATTTCGATCACAATCGCAAATAAAATTGGGGAGAGAGGACACCCTTGTCTAGTACCTCGGATTAGGCTAATTTGTTGTGTTAAACCATCATTTACCATCACCTCGGCCTTGTTGTTTACATATAGCTGATTAATCACTCCCACAAATCTTTCTCCAAAACCGAATGTAATTCCAATTGGGAAGTCTGTATCTTTTTCACCTCTAACATCATCTCCAGCTTCTGCTTCTCTAACATGCCTTGAATATTAGCCTGTAACGCTTCCAAGGACAATGCCTCCGTTTGTGGTTTCGTTGTCTTAGGAACCGCGCCTGGCTTGGCTCCATCTTTATTATTCCCACCACCAGAAGTCTGTGGTCCTGTTTTTCCATTCGTCATATCTGCAGCTGAATTCTCTGAATTTTTCCTGGTCAGACGAGACCAGTTCCTATCAGAGGGGTGTTTCTTCACTCTCGTCCACTTCTTTGGCAAGGTTCCTTTACTTACCCCCCCTCTATCGGACATCAGACATTCAGCTTGCAATTACAGCGTTACGGCTCTTATTAGCTTATATCAAAGCTTTTGCTAATAGTTACTTGGCATATATTGTCTCGAAGCCTCCGTAAGTACAGATTCTTCCATACTTATTTCAAAGTGTGTAAACATAGGGAAGCTCCTGTCCCGGCTTGACTTCTCTCCCAAGTAGTTAAAATGCCAAGCAGATGATTCATGTACCGCCTCCCCAACTGTCTTGTCTTTTTCTTTATTAGTTCCCGTTGACAGCAATTATCGTAACTCACAGTTTGAAGCTCTCATAATTAGGATAATTCACTTTTTCATTCAATTCCCATGGGAGAGAGACAATCTCCGTCTGTCTATTCCATGTCCGACGCTCCGCCCCCCTTTTCGATTCATTCTTGGAAGCCCTGTTGTGTCCTATTAGACAAAACAGTAGTATTGACATTGTTGTTTATGCTGGCTTAGAATTTAAAATTATCCTTTATGCTGATGATCTTTTGCCTTTGATCTCGAAACTCCAGTCCTAAGTTCTGGTTTTGATCAAACCGATTAATACTTTGGTTGATTTCGCTACTTATTTTATTAATTGGTCACAATCAAACAAAATACCGATTGGAGATTAGCTAATTGGTAATTTCTTTTGTGCTCTGCTTTCAGTACTTATTTGGGAAAATTATTCTTAGAGACATATCTCAAATGATTGTGTTCATATCAGCTTTGGCAATCACAGTTCTTTAAATTTTTATATTTGATTGCAATCTCTTTTCCTGTACGTACAGAGAACGTTGCTAATGTTATACAACCACCATGTCACCGCTTACTTTTAATTTTGTCATTTTCTGAAATCGATTCCTATTTACAAGTTTGACTGTAGTGATGTTTGTCTGTTTGGATTAGCACTGGGTACCCTCTGAGGTGTTTCGGGCCCCTTTGGTTTAGGTTCTGAAGTTAAACAGGACCAAATGTACACAGAGTCCAATTTAAGAAGTTGGGTTCGGCTGTTCGGATCTTGCCATCTTCGGGCTGACCTGTACCAAACTTTGATCTTTTCCACTTAGGTTTGATTTTCTACAGTTCTGGAATCTTTCTGTCTTGATCCTTTCTCCAAATGGATGGCATTAGGTTCTCGACATAATAAGGTGGACAGAGCTCCTCCCACAATCTCAGCAGTCAGATTTGTGGCTAATGATATCATGTACATTACAGTTTGACCGATTTAGAAATACTTATTATCCGTGAATAAAGATGATATGTGGGGTTTTCAGCAGGAATGGAATTGGAATGTTCTATCTGTCTAATCAAATAGCTATTTGCCTTATTCAGCAAAAACCTTTGTTTCGGGTCTATTAGATGCCACCCAGATATTTGCTCATTTTTCTCCCTGCCCACTTATTCGCTCACGCCCCTCCCCACTAGGGTGACCATATGGAAAGGAGGACAGGGTTCCTGTATCTTTACAGTTGCATAGAAAAAGGAATTTCAGCAGGCGTCATTTGTATGCAGGCGTCATTTGTATGCATGCAGTACCTGGTGAAATTCCCTCTTCATCACAACAGTTAAAGCTGCAGGAGCCCTGCCCTTCTGACCAGATACAAAAAAGGGCAGGGCTCCTGCAGTTTTAACTGTTGTGATGAAGAGGAGTTTTCACCAGGTGCTCCATGCATAACAGTGTCACCTGCTGAAATTCCCTTTCTTTGTAACTGTTAAAGATACAGGAGCCCTGTCCTCCTTTCCATATGGTCACCCTACTCCCCACTCATCCACCCACTCACTCTCCCACCTGATCCCCCGTTTGCTCACTCACCTCCCCACTCCACCCTCAGCTGCCCACTTACTCCCCCACTTGCTCAAGCTCCTACACCATCAGGGACTCCAGCACCCTAGTGGCAACTGCTCAGGCAAGAGGGCAGAAAGTAAGGCAGCCGACAAGAGCACATCTCTGGCAGAGCATTTTCAGGACCCTGGATAGCACTGTCAGCACCACCTGGGCTCCTATTCAGGACCACAGACAGCACTCCTGTAGCTTAAAGCTTCTTGACACTGATGTTTTATAGCACGCTTGCGCCTGGCCACTCATGACTGTTCATGGGTCATTTTGACGATGCCATGAGCCTTCTGTATGTCTCCCGCTCCATTTCCCTGTTTTAGCATTATAAATTAAGCCACAGAAAACCCAACTCTTCTGAAATAAGTCTGGATTTTTGGGGATTTCCTGCCACGTGCAGGCGAAGTTGTGCTATAAAATGCCCGTTAGAGGGTGCTGTTCCCATTGAACTGTGTGGTCTCCATTGTCACTGCTCTCTTCCTCATGTAATTTCAGCTTGTTGCAAATGCGGAAGAGAAGTAGGAAGCAGAGCCATGGTAAGGGAATGCAATTTCCCCACATCTGAAGCCCTCAAGTAAAAGCAAGTGACCCACAGCAGTGGTCCAAACCAGCAGGGGTTTATAGGCTGGCCAGAGTGTCCTTGTTGGAGCTCCACCACCACCCCTTAAGGGATGCATCGGGCTTTTAAAGGGCTAGCACCCTTTTTCTGTAGTCACTGGTTCTTCTGGGGAATGAATATCTGAAGTGGGAGAAATTGGTTCCTCTCCAGGGCTTTCCTGATCATTGGAGGAGCTCAAGGTTCACTCCTTGGAGCCAGAGGGCAGCGGTACTTTCCTAGGATTCAAGGTAATGGGCTTTACTTGAGAGGAACTGGGAACTGCTTCTGACTCATTGGAACTGCTGTTGCTGGAGGAGGCCTCGGTCACTGAGGGTTCTTTTCATTTATTACTTTTCTATACCTCCCCATAGCGAAAGCTCTTCACAAAGAAAAACTATTCACATAAGGCAAACAAATAGCACACACAACAACATATATTTTAAATAATTGAAAACCATGAGCCAGAGACAATCCAGGATCTGATGAAAAGACTCATTGTATGCTTCCAAATGCCTGAGAGAAGAGTGCAGTTTTAACTTGGTGCCAACAAGGTGTCAATGTTGGCACCAGGCGGGCTTCCTCAGGGAGATCATTCCATAAATGAGGGGTCACCACTGAGAAGGCTCTCTCTCTTGTTGCCACCCTCCAAGACTTCCTCGGAGGAGCCTGCCAGAGGAGGGCCTTGGATGCAGAGCATAGTGTACAGGTAGGTTCATGCTGGGAGAGGCATTCCATCAGGTACTGTGATCCTGAGCCATATAAGGCTTTATAGATCACAACCAGCACTGTGAATTCGGCTCAGAATGATACAGGGAGCCAACACAAGCGAGACAGAGTCAGTTTTATATGTTCAGACTTTCTAGTCCCTGTTATCAATCTGACTGCTGCATTTTCCACAAGCTGCAGCTTCTGAGCCTTCTTCAAAGGTAGCCCCACATAGAGTGCATTGCAGTAATCTAACTTGGACATTACCAGAACATAGAAACTGAAGCCAGGTTATCTCTGTCCAGATAGGGGCATAGCTGGGCCACCAACCAAAGTTTGTAGAATGCACTTCACCCCACTAAGGCCTCTTGAGCTTGAAGTGACAGACTGCTCCAGGAGGACCCCAAGCTATGAACCTGCTCCATAAGTGGGAGTGCAGCCCCATCCAGAACAGGTTGAGCACCCTCCATCCTGTCAGGAGACCCATCTCATTATGACAGCTACCCTCCCACTGCCAATCTGTTTGTTCACTCTCCAGTGAGGAATGCGGGGGTGCCATTTGCTGGTCCACCTCAAGCAGCAAAATATCTTGGACTGACCCTGGGGTTTGGAAAGGAGTTCCACCCTTCAGCACCAAGGGAGACTGAGGAGACATTTACGAGAGGAAGTGGCTTTTCCACAGCTACATGGTTTCTCCCGCAAGATGGGCCTTTCCAAGATGGTTGCCAACCAGCCAGGATTTGACTGGAATGATCTTCTGAGCAGCAGAATGTACAGCAGGTTGAAGTGTCACATTGGTCTAAACTTGCCCAAGCTGACATGTTTTCTCCTTGGTGACTGGAAAGTCAACCTCTGTTTCTTGCCATTGGTCCCATGACTTCCCTACTGTCAGCCCCTCAATTACACACTACTGTCTGGAAGGAAAAAATTAGCTTTCTTGTTGCCGATTTCTCACCTTTCTGGGGTAAACATAAGTCCTGATTGCTGATTGCGGCTTCCTTGGACACCCCCGGCTAGGCCCTTCTGACTACATACCTGAGCATCCGTTGGTTAACATATTGACAGCGGTCAATCAAACCCACCTCTTGCAAGACAACATAAAACGTGGCCCTGGGCCCAGTTTGAGCTGTCTCTTCATCATCCCTCTCCATCCATGCAGACCGACATCTAAAGTTCAAGGCCTACAAGGGAGCTGGAATGTAATTTACTCCAATTAGCTTGCTCAGCAGAGGTTAGACAGAGCAGGATTACTGGTATAGGTTTTTGTTTCCTGTTCTATTGTGCATCCTCACTACTTTCTTCCCTCTACTCCATTCTTTCCCTTTATTTTAATAAAATTGCTTAATTGGACTACTGGGCTGGATTACTTTCCTATTTTACCCTTACAACTGGAAGGGGGTTCTTGCAACTATTTGTGTACAACTGTGAACTGTCGTACTGCAGACATGTGCATGAAGGCACTGCTGTAGAGACCATACATGTCCTAATTGGGACAGGAGTTTCTTTTTTACCGTAGGGCCATGGGTATTCTTTGAGTACAAATTCATGTGGCAATACACTCCTTAGAAGGGATGTGCAGTGGCCGTTAATGGCAGTTTTTCACACTGTAGTCTTCACTGGTAGTTAAATATGTAATCCTGGGGTTTGGCAAATCCCCAATACTAATCTCACTTTAGTCATGGCTAGGCGATCTTATTCTCTCAACGTAATATTGAGGGCTGACGTAGTCCCGCCTGACAGATCCCTGATGAAGAGACGGAGGAAAGGGAATCGTGTGCAGGCCAAGGTTTTCTGAACATACAGGGACCCATCTATCCACGTCCTCAATTAATGACGTGATTGTCTTTTGTGTTTAAGTTCATGCTTTAGTGTTTTCTTCTTCTTCTTCCCCAGGACAGTTTCCTTAGGAACAACAACCAGGCATGATTCAACACAGGAGGACTCCATAGCAACAAAGGCAGACTCAGATGCTTCATGAGATAATACAGGACCAGAACCACACAGAGCATCTTTGATGGTCCCAGGCATTCCAGCCTTCCCATCTGGATTTGGACCTAAAAGGCGAAGCAAAGTGTGGGTGCAAGAGCGTTGTCCTTGTGAAGGTGCAATGAACGCAGTCGAAATATTTGTAGGAAAGCAGGGGGTGTTCAAACCAGAACAACAGGACCACAAAAAGTGAATTACTAAGCAAATAGTAGTGCCGAAAAGCCTATTGTATTGATTTCATTCACTGTTTTTGGACAGTGGTGTGTATCTATATATTTTAGAACTATTTCCTTAGTTTACAGATCCACTTTGATTTATAACAGCACCATCAGCCTCCGATTTGATTATACTCTCTTAGTCATTCACTTGTTTTGCGATTCTTTTGTTCTGGTCTGACATTTCCCTTTGAATGTTCCCCTCTCGCCTTCCTTGGGGGAGAGTTTCTGCCCTAGTTTCTGCTCCGAGGGTGAAATGAACTGAGTTGTGCTTCCTAGAGAGGCAGGAAACGTGAAGAGGGGAAGACAATGGTGAGCGCACCTCTCTCTGTCTCCCAGGAAAGAGGCGAAGGACGAGGCGTGCGGAGCGGGAGGCTGATGCTGGGGAGGGCAGGACAAGGAACCGCAAGTAGGTGAGGCAGGAGGAGGAGGAGGAAGGGGGACGAAGGACTTGCCTGAGGGGGGTGGAGGGGGAAAGTGGGGCAGAGCCCCCCAACCTCCCTCTGGGAATCCTTGGAGGTGGCCCGATCCAGGCCGTCCAGTTGCAAAGGAGGGCCTAAAGAGCCACCTCTTTCCTATTGCATGAACGTCTTTGAAGTCCCCACCGGATCCTCTCTGCCCCCTTGGCAGCGATCCAGGGGGCGGGAGGAGGGGAGGGGGCAGCGTGGGTGGGTGGGGAGGAAACCCCACTCCGTATAGCAAGGAAAGTGGGCTGAGCTCTGTGCAGTCCATCGCACGGTCTTCCTGCCTACTCCACCGCCAGAGCTCCCTGCAGTCTCCATGGGGCGTTGATGTTGGGGCTGCCCTGGTGCGGACTGCAGTGGGGGGAGCTGCTTTAGCGCTGGGTAACAGGAGGAGAGCCGTGTTTGCTTTTCCGTCAACCTGCAGTTTCCGTTTCCCTCCCAGAGAGCGTGGAGAAACCGAGGTTCAGCTGCCGCTCAGCGAAATCGCAACACAAAACAGGAAGAGGCAGTCTTCACACTAAAACAAAACACACAGTAGTGGATCCCTGATGTGTGTATGGGTGTTTTTAACCACTGTAGTAAATTATATATCAATATGCTACAATCATAAAAAAACTTATTATTATGTCTGAAGAACAATTTGGCTTACTAGACAATCCCATGTAGTGTTTAACAATGCTATTTATTAATTCAATTGAACGCTGTGTATACTAAACTAACGGGTGCAAAAAGTGAACCCACACAGGTGTAATATAACATACATAAATATGCACACTAGTACACACAATTAAACACTTCGTATAGTGATTTATCAAGATATGCATAAACCCACAAAGGTACACAGTAACATGCACAGATGCACACACGAGTATGCACATACACTGATGCACACACATGTGTACAGACGGTAATACCAGTTTGTGTTTGAACCATTTCAAAATTCTTTTTCAGTGACTGTGCAATATGCCATTAATATCAATAATGATTATACAACAAGTTTTGGAAAGATTCAGTGTCCAAACTTAACATATAGTAAAGATTTATCAATATGCCATCAAACTTAACATGTAGCAAAGTTTTATCTCAGTGTCCAAACTTAACATATAGTAAAGATTTATCAATATGCCATCAAACTTAACACGTAGCAAAGTTTTATCAATGTTTCATTGTCCATATTTCAATTTGAATGGTAGTCTTTGATCCCCATTGTAGACTGGACATCAAGCTGTGTCTGGAACAAATATAATTTAAACATATAGACATTATGCCATTATACACAATATTATCATTGTTATTATGTTTAATCTAGGATTTATCTAGTTCAACTGTAATATTCTTGTTAAACCTCAGACTGGAACCATCAGTCGTCCCACACAGAAATGAAATTATTATAATAAGGTATATAACTACCTACTGTTGGTGTCCTGTGAACATCAATACGTCTATCTCAATGAGGAGAAGTCTGCTGCATTAAGGAATGAATCCCACAAATGTATGTATGTAGAGAACAGTGAGTTAACACCTGAAACTTATTAGCATACACAAGTTGGAGGAACCACATGAGGAACTGGTCATGACTAATAGTCAAAATGATTGATTCAATTTAAAGTCAATAGATTCAATGTAGTGGTACTATAGTGGTTAAACACACCCATACACACATCAGGGATCCACTACTGTGTGTTTTGGCTCAGCGAAATGGGTTTTCTCCAGAATTTAGGGTGACCATATGAAAAGGATGTTATGGTGAAATCCCCTCTTCATCACGATAGTTAAAGCTGCAGGAGCCCTGACCACTTTTGCATCTGGTCTAGAGGGCAGGGCTGCAGCGTTACCTGTTGTGATGAAGCTGGAATATCACCAGGTGCTGCATGCATACAAATCACACCTGATGATATTCTCTTTTCTTTACAACTGTCAAAGATACAAGAGCTCCTTTCCATATGGTCACCCTCTCCCCACCCCTCCCCTGCCCTCTATGCTCTCCAGCTGCTTCTACATTCCTGACATAACACTCACCCCCCCCCCCAAAAAACGCTCTTTGCAAACTGTAAAAATGGAAATATCCTGAGGTGTGCAATTTTGAGTCGAGTACTAAATGGAGTTTTCTTCTGCTCTTTCCATGCTACACACATATATTTAGGATCAACAGCCATTTTGAGTAGAAACGGATAATATCTTTTTAAAGTACAAATCATATGGCATGAACATTTGTAACCAGGTATATGCTTGCTCGGCTGACCCCTGATTAAAATGCTTTGAAAAAGAAGAGGAACGGATGCTGTGGCAAAGAGTGTCATCCTTGATGGATCCTGCTCTGCCTGTACACTGGGGCATGGCCTGATTGCCGCTGCCGCCCTCACCCTGATACTCCCACAGTTTTGAAGCGCATTGCCTCGCTAGAAGGGGATAACGCCCAACTGAGGTGTCAGTTGAGTGCTGCCTTATCCTAGGAGCATAGGAAACTGCCTCCTACTGAGTCAGACCATTGGTCCATCTAGCCCGGTATTGGCAGCAGAACTCCAGGGTTTCAGGCAGCATCCTTCCCTGCGCTACCTGGAGAAGCCATGGATTGAACCTGGGACCTCCTGCATTCCGGGCATGTGCTGCGTCACACTGAGAACAAGTGTTGAGCAGATAGGCATGCTTCCAGTTGGAACTGGGTTGCCATTTCAGCTTGAGCAGTGGCATTGCTGCCAGATAGGCTACCGTGCCAAGCATCTCCCTGGATCCCGGAGGATGTTGGTGCAGCAGGTCCCTCAAACCAAGTACCCCATGGCTCCGACTAACCCAGGCACCTTTTCTCCTAGTAAATATCACCCACGATGTAGGGTGGGTTGAGTAGCTCAGCCTCCGCTTGGGCCATGGGCTTATAGGCTTGGGACTTGGAGTATGGTGGGCGCACTCCAGGCCAATTAGCAGTGATCAAGCAAGTGGGAGTGAGAGCCCCCAGGAGGCCTGTTCTACCCCACCAAGTGATCAACTCCTCCCAGCCAGAAAGGGGAAAATCTGGAAGGGAGGTTATGTCGATAGTTTTCCTTATGATTCAGAGGGGCCAACATGAAGGAGAGGGATATGGACAAAAATAGAGATCAGGAAGGCGGAAAGAGGGTTGAATGGACGAAAGCGAACTGACTGGCGGGTTACATCATTGTTATGGACATCGCACAATTCTAGTATCCTGATAAAGGGATGGCCCTGACCAGGTAGCTGGATATTCTGTTGAGATGTTATCCCAAACACCTCTTGCCAGCTTGGCTGGGGTGCAAAGAAACCTTCAGGTTAAAAGCACTGTTTCATCCCGAGGTGAAATGGGGTGTGAAGGAACCAGATCTCCAGCTCCAATCATGAGATCCTACTTGTGGGACGATTCACACCCTGCCTGATCTGCTGGAAGTCAGCTCCTCAGACCTTTCCTGCCAGGACTCCCTTTAAGTCCACCTGTGTGTGTGTGTGTAGCACCTATTCTGAGGGTGTCCCCAGGCTACATTTTTTCTCCTTCACCCATAATACTAGAACCCAATGGGGTTATCCCATGAAGCTGATTGGTGGGATATTCAGCACAGATAAAATGAAGGACTTCTTCACACTGTGCTTAGTTAAACTATAGAATTTAATTCCACAAGATGGCTTTAAAAGGGGGTTGGATAAATTCCTGGATAAGAAGGCTATCAGTAGCTACTAGTCCTAATGGCTATGTTCTATTTCTAGTATCCGAGGCATAGAATCATAGAACAGTAGAGTTGGAAGGAGCCTATGAGGAATGCAGGAATCCACCTTAGAGCATTCCTGACAGCTGCCCAACTGCCTCTAGAATGACTCTAGGGTGGGATTTCCCACAACCTCCCTAGGTAACTGGTTCCTTTATCCTACTGCTCTAACAATCAGGATTTTTTTCCTGATGTCCAGTCGGTATCTGGCTTCCTGTAACATGAGCCCATTATTCCGTGTCCTGCATGCTGGGTTGATCGAGAAGAGATCCTGGCCCTCCTCCGTGTGACAACCTTTCAAGTAGTTGAAGAGTGCTATCATGTCACCTCTCCTCTTCTCCAGGCTAAACATTCCCAGTTCTTTCAGTCTCTCCTCATAGGGCTTTGTTTTCAGATCCCTGATCAGATGCTTTGGCTTCATCACTCATGAGCTCCTTGGTTTCTTCCTTGAACTCCTAACAAGCTTTTCTTTTTCTCCCCAAAGCAGGTGATGGGCAGCACAGTGAGACATATCAGGAGCCATCTCTGATGTCATTGGAAACTCCCCAGTGTGAAGAGGATAAAGAGATATTTCAGAAAGAAACGGGCCCAAAATACTACAGGCAAAACCTGTCCATGAAGAAGAAATCCTCTGCTTTTCAGAGTGCTGACATCTATGAATTGCAGATGTCACAAGAAGATCGGAAAGAAAAGGAAAGGAAAACGTGTGCTGTGAATCACGTGTGCATTACAGAAACTACACAGGGGAGAAACCCCAAAAATGCATAGAGTGTGGAAAGAGCTTCACTGCGAACTCACTTCTTATTTGTCATCAAAGAATTCACACAGGAGAGAAACCGTATCAATGCATGGAATGTGGAAAGAGCTTCACTAGGAGCTCACATGTTACTGCACATCAAGTAATTCACACACGGGAGAAACCCTATAAATTCATGGAGTGTGGAAAGAGCTTCAGTCGGAGTGAAACACTTACTGTACATCAACAAACACACACAGGCAAGAAACCATATAAATGCATGGAGTGTGGACAGAGCTTCACTCATACCTCACATCTTACTGTTCATCAAAGAACTCACACAGGAGAGAAACCGTATGAATGCATGGAGTGTGGAAAAAGCTTCAGTGACAGTGGAACACTTAATCATCATAAATTAACACACACAGGCAAGAAACCATATACATGCATGAAGTGTGGGAAGAGCTTCACTCAGAGCTCATATCTTACTGTTCATCGAAGAACTCACACAGGGGAGAAACCATATAAATGCATGGAATGTGGAACGAGCTTCAGTCGGAGTGGAACACTTACTGTACATCAACGAACACACACAGGCAAGAAACCATATAAATGTATGGAGTGTGGGAAGAGCTTCACTCATTGCTCACATCTTACTGTACATCAAAGAATTCACACAGGGGAGAAACCATATGAATGTATGGAGTGTGGAAAGAGCTTCAGTCGGAGTGGAACACTTACTGAACATCAACGAACACACACAGGCAACAAACCATTTAAATGCATGGAGTGTGGGAAGAGCTTCACTCATAGCTCACATCTTACTGTACATCAAAGAATTCACACAGGAGAGAAACCATATGAATGTATGGAGTGTGGAAAGAGTTTTAGTCGGAATGGAACACTTACTGCACATCAACGAACACACACAGGCAAGAAACCATATATATGCATGGAGTGTGGGAAGTGGTTCCGTTTTAGTGGAACACTCACTGTACATCAACAAACACACACAGGCAAGAAACCATATAAATGCATGGAGTGTGGGAAGAGCTTCACTCAGAGCTCATATCTTACTGTTCATCAAAGAACTCACACAGGAGAGAAGCCATATAAATGCATGGAGTGTAGGAAGAGCTTCACTCATAGCTCACATCTTACTGTTCATCAAAGAACTCACACAGGAGAGAAGCCATATAAATGCATGGAGTGTGGGAAGAGCTTCACTCAGAGCTCATATCTTACTGTTCATCAAAGAACTCACACAGGAGAGAAGCCATATAAATGCATGAAATGTGGGAAGAGCTTCACTCATAGCTCATATCTTACTGTTCATCAAAGAACTCACACAGGAGAGAAACCATATAAATGCATGGAGTGTGGAAAGAGCTTCAGTGACAGTGGAACACTTAATCATCATAAATTAACACACACAGGCAAGAAACCATATATATGCATGGAGTGTGGGAAGAGCTTCACTAATAGCTCATATCTTACTGTTCATCAAAGAACTCACACAGGAGAGAAACCATATAAATGCATGGAATGTGGAACGAGCTTCAGTCGGAGTGGAACACTTACTGCACATCAACGAACACACACAGGCAAGAAACCATATATATGCATGGAGTGTGGGAGGAGCTTCAGTTTTAGTGGAACACTTACTGTACATCAACGAACACACTCAGGCAAGAATCCATATAAATGCATGGAGTGTGGGAAGAGCTTCACTCAGAGCTCCCATCTTACTGTTCATCAAAGAACTCACACAGGAGAGAAGCCATATAAATGCATGGAGTGTGGAAAGAGCTTCAGTCAAGGAGGAACACTTACTGTACATCAACGAATTCACGTGGGAGAATTCAAATAAGTGAATGGGGTGTGGAAAGAGCATCAGTCATAGTGGAACACTTCAGAAACTTAAAAGACTTCACACTGAAGAACTCACACCTGGGAAAAACAAAGTAAATGCATGGAGTGTGGGAAGAGTTTCAGTCGGAACTCCCTGAACACCACAGAACTCAGTTCAAACAAGCCCTATTAATGTATGCATATTGGAAAAGGCTTCACTGCTAATCGTGTCACTGGAATCATGTGGACACTGCTTTCTACACAGTTTATGTGTTCTTCTGTAGCAGAGTTTCCTGTGGGGCAGGGCGCTGCATGAGAGAGTGGAAGTCAAGTAACCCTTTTTTTAAAAAAATTCAGGTTACTCCCAGATCCTGGCGTCATATGGGGGGAGGGACCCCTTCTGTAATAGGGTGCCTTCCCCCACCTTCTTCCCCTCCCTTAGGAATGTGCTGATTCTGAGCATACCTTTTTCACCCCTTTGAAGAATATGCCAATTCCCTTGGTGTAAAAAGAGAATAAGACAAGCAGCCTGCACTGGGGAGTGGCCAGGCGGGCATGGAATGAAGTCGTAACTCACTCGCTCTCCTAAAGAAATAATGATTTAAACACAAATTCCTTATCCTGGAGTGGTGGATTGTTATTTAAAGACAAGGAATGCAGATCGGAAGTTTTATGGCATCTGTGTGAGAAGCTGCTTGCAGTTTCACTGCTTGCTCGGCGAGAGGAAACGAAACTGAAATCGGAGCTTTGGAGCTTGAGCTTCACCTTAGGAATGCAACTAATGAAGGTAACTAATGGATTTATAATTGCTGTACTAAGGCGGGAGGACTGACAGATACGTTGGAGGGAGAGATTCAACTGGAAATTTATGGGAAAAGACTTTTAAACTCCAGCGAAAGTGTTAGTAGCCGCCGGTTTGCCTGATTAGAACGGAGAGAGATCTGAGTGGCTAGGCAGAAGGTGAGGAGGATTTATGAGCAAAAAGAAGCAAAAAGGGGAGAAATTAACTACTCCCGCCTGGAGCCGGCCCTCTAAAGATCATCCCTCAGATAAGAACTGGCAAAGATTAATTCGGACTGAAAACATGGAGGACAAGCAGCCGGAGAAAGCGAAAAAGACCTCTCCAAGCAAAGCTGGAAGTATGCCAGTTGTAATTCCTAAGACGGCCAAAGATCCAACAGATGAATTAATGAAGAAAATTGAAAAGATGTTTGAGATGGCAATGCTGAAGCAAGACTAAAGATTGGAGAATGCTTTGGCAAAGCAGGAGGATAGACTGGCAAAAAGAATTACAGAGTCACAAACAGAGCTTATGGCAGGTCTTCAAGAGGTGGTGAAAGATGTTGTGGCTTTGCAGGAAGAGACTGGAGAGCTGAAGGAACACTGCAAGAAGCAGGCGGAGCAGATGTCGCAGTTGGATTTACGTCTAATAGCCTTGGAAGACAGGGACAGAAGGGCGAACATCCGGATAAGATCTTTTGGGGAACAAGAGGGGGAGACCCCCAAGGACTTAAGAGATTTAATTTTGGTGTGGATTAAACAGCAGGAGCCCCAGGAAGTTTGGGAAATGGCAGATATTGAGAGGGCCCATAGAGTGGGCTACAAGAAGAATGGGATAACTCCAAGGGATATAATTGTCAAATTTGCCAATTATTATAAAAAAGAAAAGCTTTTGCAAGCAATTAGACGTCAAGGCCAGCCGATACTACAAGAATCACCGGTGGAGATATATCAGGACCTTTGCCCTCAGACGGTCCAGTGGAGGAAGAGTGTCAGAATGTGTACAGGGGCATTGAGGAGGAGATCGATAACATACAGCTGGGGGTATCCAGTCTTCCTGAGATTTATGTGGAAAGGGAAACAACAAAGAATAACATCGTGCGAGCAAGGAATGGAACTTTTGGAGAAGTTGGGCATAGCGGATGCCACAGAGGATGGAGCAACAAAGCGAGATGAAGGTGCTGCAGGAGGAAGCAATCAATTATTATTATTATTTGTAATAGGGATAAGGGATAAGAAGAGTTAAAAGGAGGGGAGAGATAGACTTAGTTCCGGATGGCTGGGTTGCTTCCCCCCACCCCTAAAGAGTTCTAAAATATTTTGGGACCAGTGCCCAGATGGCTGGTGAGGAGGGGGGTGAAATTGGGGGTGAATGTGGGGGGGAGGGAAAGGGAGGGGGGTAAATGTTTATGTTGAAATAAATAAAAATTATATATTAAAAAAAGCAGCCTGCACGGTTTTCTCTCGGAAAGGGGCACATGGGGCAATGTTGTTCTTTACAAAGACCCGATCATGAAGGCGGCTTCCTCTGAAATCCGATAGAACTGTTCATTTATTTTGTATTACTCATTATTGCAGTATTGTTTCAACCTGACTCTGTGAGATTCATATAAGAACAGACAAGAAGCAGATAATCTCAGATTCGGAACGACTGCTGGTTTGATTTTGGCTTGTCCGTACTTGGGTGGGGGACCAGACAGGGATTGTCCACTTTCCCCATTGATTTGCGATTCGTTCTTGGAACCCCTGTTGTGTCTTATTAAACAAAACAGTAGTATTGGCATTGTTGTTTATGCTGGCTCAGAATTTAAAATGATCCTTTATGTTGATGATCTTTTGCCATTAATCTCGAAATCCAGTCCTCAGTTCTGGCTTTGATCAAACTGATGAATACTTTTGTTCATTTCTCCAATTGTTTTATTAATTTATATTTATATTTATTTATTTTATTTATTACATTTGTATACTGCCCCATAGCCGAAGCTCTCTGGGCTGTTTACATAGGATTAAAAACAATATCAAAATGTCAATGTCAAAATCGAACAAAATACCGATTGGAGATTAGCTAACTGGCAATTTCTTTTGTGCTCTGATTTCAGTACTTATTTTGGAAAAATTATTCTTGGAGACATATCTCAAATGATTGCGTTCATCTCAGCTTTCACAATCACAGTTCTTTTAATTTTTATATTTGATTGCAATCTCTTTCCCTGTATGTACAGAGAACGTTGCTAATGTCATATAACCACCATGCCACCGCTTACTTTTATTTTGTCATTTTCTGAAATTGATTCCTATTTACAAGTTTGACTGTGATGTTTGTCTGTTTGGATTAGCACTGGGTACCCACTGGGGTGTTTCGGGTCCATTTGATTTAGGTTCTGAAGTTAAACAGGACCAAATGTAGTACACAGAGTCCAATTTAAGAAGTTGGGTTTGGCTGTTCGGTTCTTGCCATCTTCGGGCTGACCTGTACCAAACTTTGGTCTTTTCCGCTTAGATTTGATTTTCTACCTAGTTCAGTTTTGGAACCTTCCTGTCTTGATCCTTTCTCCAAATGGATGGCATTAGGTTCTCTACATATTAAGGTGGACAGAGCTCCTCCCACATTCTCAGCAGTCAGATTTGTGGCATATAATGTCATGCACATTACAGTTTGACCGATGTAGAAAAACTTATCCGTGAATAAAGGTGATATGTGGGGTTTTCAGCAGGAATGGAATTGGAATGTGCTGTTTGTCTAATCAACCTTGGGATATGTATTATTCAGCAAAAACCTTTGTTTCGGGTCTATTAGATGCCACCATGTCTCCTTATAAAGGTTTGATTAACCAGGCAAATTGTTGTTGGTGTTATACAGTTAATGCTTCTTTTCATCACATGTTTTGGAACTGCTCAATCGGTGCCTCCATTGGGAAGGAAGTAATCAGACAGATAAACTTTGCATTGGAAAGCTCTTTAATATTTTCTCATGTGCATATTCCCTTAAATTATGTACCTGCTTCTTGGAATGTAATACATGGTCCATGTCATTGGATTTTTTGTGTCCTATTGACTGCTAAAAGCCTGATACTACAACGTTGGTAATATAAAAGCTCACCACCTATAATGGGATGGATTGAAGACCTAATAACACTAGTAACATTTGAAAGTGTGGTGGGTATATTGGCACCATTCATTAATGGACTCATATTTGGATATTTGGTCTTTACTGAAGTTTATGTGTATTTTTTTCCTTTTTAGAATGTTATAATGTTTGAAATTGGCCCTTTAAATTATGTAGTTACACTTGCATTTTTATTGTTTTGTATTGTTGATACTTACAATAAAAAGTGATTTTAAAAATGCAGTAGGGACAACCCGATCACGCAATGTTGTTTTCACCCCTGCCCTGATCCATCTGGTCAGCATCCTGTGGCTTGCTCAAATAAGCCATGATGGGCAATGTAGTGGGTTGAACAGATGCAAGCATCTTGTCCCCATTCTCAGGCTCCAAAACCCGAAAATGATCCCACAAAACAGGTTAAGGCAATAGAATGGAGAGCCCAGCAGACGCAGCATCAATAGTAGTGTTCAAGTCAGCATGAAGGTGAGCGGTTTTATCCCCAAAGTATTTTGCAAACTCCTCACAGCGGGACTCTGAGGGTTCCTGTACTGGATCCACTGGGTTTGATGGAAGTTAACCCCCAAACCACACGGAACAGCTTAGCTGGATGGCTACTCAAGGATGCATTGGAAGTGGCAAAGTAAGCTTTCTTTGCTGCCTTGACCACCATGCTGTGTTTGGGAGGGGGGAGGGTTATATCCTCCTAAGTCTGTTTGATTACCTTCCAGCTGTCTTCTGACCCATTTCATTGTCCAAAGCACCCGGTAAACTAGGGATGCCGAAGAGAGCACTTAGGAATGATTGTGTCAATCGCCCTTTGCACTTGGCCGTTCCACAGTGCAACAAGGCTCTCAACAGAATTTTAGGAAATGAAAACTGCTGCAGAGCATTCAGGAATTGCTTGGAATCCATAACTTTCTGGGGGTAAACCATGTTAATGAGTCTCCCCACATCTGTGGTTTCTGAAGGATTAACCATTTTATTAGCATAAGCAATTCTTGCCTAGGTTCAACTGCATCACAGGTCTGTAATTCTCAGTAGGTGTGTGTGAGTGTGTGTTAAATTAAAGCTTAAGTGTTTGCAAAAGAAACAGTGCTCAAAATGAACAGGAAGCAACCAGAAGGGAGGTGACCCTGGATTTAATCCTAAATGGTGACATACAGGATCTAGTATGAGAGGTGAATGTTGTTGAACAAGTTGGAAACAGTGGCCATAGGGGTATCAATTGTAATTCATGTTTAAGTGGGAAATTGCCAAAGAAGTCCAACCCAGTCATATTTGACTTCCAAAAACTTCTCTAAACTGAGGGAACTGGTGAAAAAAGTTGAAAGGGGATGTCAGGAGGATTCGATCCCTTCAAAATGCTTGGGGATTACTCAAAACTACAATACGAGAGGCTCAGCTAGAATGTATCCTATCGGTTAGGAAGTGCAGCACCAAGTCCAAGAGCTTATTGGCCTGGTTAAAGAAGCTATTACAGAAAAGGTGGCTTCTCTCCAAACATAGAAGTCTTGCTCAAATGAGGAAAACTGAAGGGAACACAAGTTTCCTCAAAGGAGAAGGAAGCACACAGCAAGAGATGCAAGAAAGCATTTTGAGGAGTCTCTCATTAACAACATCAAGGGGAAAACTTTATTAGGCTCCCAATGATATAGGGCAGGATACAAATGTTTTAATCAATAAACAACTTGCAAAAAGTTGCAGAAAAAAGAACAGCATCTATGTATTGTTTCCAATGCTGAAGTAAATCTTGATGCTTCAAATATGAACCTGCAATGTGGGAGATGCATTTTCAGAAAAGAGGGGTGGATCTGGCCAGCTGTTCACCGCATATGGCTGAGTGAAAGGTTTTATAGGGTGATTGGATTCCGCTGCTGTCTATGTCACTGATTATTTTTTACAAATGAACCTTTGTGTTCAAACCCACAAATTTATGATGGCAAGAAAGACAATCACTTGCAAACATTGTCAAGCAGTAGACAAACGTTTCAAATTCAAGTATGTTGCTCATAATTCACAAAAATATAGATAAACCCGTTCTATCATTTCATCCTGCAGGAAACCAAGAATGGAGTTGGTGGATCCAAAATGCTTCCCGTTGAGACAATAGTAGAGCCAGATTAAGTCTTCTAGAAAGGACAGACTGAATTCATTTCATTGCAAAAAAGGTTAAGTCAGAAGGTGATCCATTCTTGCTTTTATATTCAATGAGCCTTGATCTGAGTGATCTATTTGTCTGTTTGATCTATACATAACATAGGCTGAACTACAGTCATATCCAAAAGAGGGCAGGGCTCCTGCAGCTTTAACTGTTGTGATGAAGATGGAATTTCACTAGGTGCTGCATGCAATACAAAGGCACCTGCTGAAATTCACTTTTCTAGACAACTGTTTAAGATACAGGAGTCCTGTTCTCCTTTCCATATGGCCCCTCTACGTAATTCACAGAAATGTAGGTAAGTGCATTCTATTGTTTAAGCCTGCAGAAGTCATAGAATGTAATTGGTGGATCCAAAATGCTTCCCGCTGAGACAATAGTATATCTGTTAAAGATACAGGAGCCCTGTCCTCCTCTCCATATGGTCACCCTATGACCACCCTACAGGCACAAAACTGGTGTGTAAATTCATTACTGTAGATTATGGAAAGCCGGTATTTATTGCCCATGTGCTGACTTTGTGAAGGCAGAAAGACCGTGTGACCATGTGCTAGTTTTGTGTGTGTGGTGGGAAAAGGATGTGCCAGGATCATAGCTTCTGTTAGGGCTATTCACACATTCCACTGAACGTCTGTACATGCCCTAGGTGTGCTCATTAAGATGGTTGTGAGAATCTAGCCCCATCCAGTCCTCCTCCTAGCATGTAAGCACACAAGGAGCAGGAGCTCTTGTTTCCGCTTCACTGTTTTGTGGTCTTGTACACGTGGAGTTCAACTGTCTTCAAAGGAGACCCTCTTCTGTCCATGGAAACTTCCCCCTGGATGTTCGAAAGCCCAGGTCAGTTCTATTGGCAGAATTCTGACAGGATAGAAAATTATCAACTGATACACGCGTGAGGTTTTTTTTTTAGGGCTATGGTCGTCATGCCTCACAGATCCACGATGAAGAGACGGTGGAAAAGGAATCCTGCTGGAATCGTGTGGAGGCTAAGGTTTTTCCGTCTATTCAGTTATGAACATTTGCTCAGTTAATGACTTGATTGTGTTTTGATTTTAAGATCATGTTTTAGTGTTCCCCCACCCCCACCCCAGAACAATGTAATAATCCATTTTCTCCCGCTCTGATAATATTAGTTCCTGCGATCATCCCATAAAACTGATTGGTGGGAGATTGACGAGAGAGAAAAGGAACTTC
>JARDYH010000057.1:0-22500 GCA_029215795.1 Anniella stebbinsi
TTGGTCTTCAACTCCCATCAGCCCGAACCATAATAGCCAAGGATCAGGGAAGGCTGTCCTGGAAGTAGTGGACTTGGGGCAAGTGTGCACGCCCCCCCTGGCCTGGGCAAAATGTTTGCTTGAACCTGGCTAAGCAGCAGCAGACGAATGGGAGGCCAGAAACCAGACCACCTCCTAGGCTGCCGTAGACATGAGGAATCAGACTGAGGCACCGGAGCCTTGCTTGTTGGCCTGGCAGGTCTGCCCCAAATTAGTGGGGAGAAGTATGTGGTCACTGTGCACTTTGCACATACTTTGAGGCCATTTGGACTTCTATGAGCCTCTTTGGTAAGCCTAGTGTGTGTCTCTTGAACACACCATAGCCCTCGGCCAGATTTCTGAAGGTCTCTCAAGTGGGTGCAATAATACAGCAGCTCTGCTTAGATGAGAGTTTCTCGCAGTTAAATTTAGGGATGTGCATGGCCACCAAAATCGGATCGGAATGGGAATCGTAACTTCCGATTTTGACCTGAATCGTATTGGATAAAATCAGATGTGCCTTGAATCACTTCGGATCCGATTCCGACGCGATAATCGGACCTCCAATTCGAGCAACGGATGCCATTTTGAATGATTTTTCCCATAGCCTAGTATAGTGGTAAAAAATCCCTATAACTTTTTATTTTTAAAGATAGAGACATGACACATGGCCACATTGCAGATGGGTTTGAGGTACTTATGTGTGAGAAATCTCAGATACATAGGTGCATGTGTGTAGTGGCATTGACGTTTTGAGCAATGAACCAGGAATGCCTATAACTTCTTTATTTTTAAAGTTCCACACATGAAACTTGGCCACATTGGGGGAAAGAAAGTAAGGCATATCACTTTTTATTTTTAAAGATAGAGGCATGAAACTTGGCCACATTGGAGATGGCATGTAGGTAGTCATGTGTGAGAAATTTCAGAAACATAGATGCATGCATGTAGTGGCAAGGTATTTTTGGAAAAATGAGGAAAGAAAGGCCTATTACTGTTTTATTTTTAAAGATAGAAACATAAAACTTGGCCACATTGCAGACAGGTTTGAGGTACTTATGTATGAGAAATTTCAGAAACATAGGTGCAGGCATTTTGTTGCTATGAATTTTTACTTCAAAAGTTCCAAAACGGTGGGTTTGACAGCTGTCAACAGCACCCCCTACTCCGCCTTCTCCCCACACTATTTTGGAACTTTTTGAACTTTTCAAGTAAAAATAAAGCAGTAATAGGCATTTCTTTCCTAATTTTTCCACCTATGCACCTATGTTTCTGAAATTTCTCACACAAGTACCTCAAACACGTCTGTAAAGTGGCCAAGTTCATGTTTCTATCTTTAAAAATAAAACAGTACTAGGCCTTACTTTATCTCCCCCAATGCAACAGATTCTTCAAAAATAACTTGCCACTACATGCCTGCACATATGTTTCTGAAATTTCACACACCTGACTACCAACATACCATCTGCAATGTGGCCCAGTTTCATGTGTGGATCTTTAAAAATAAAGAAGTTCTAGGCATTCCTGGTTCATTTTTCAAAACGTCAATGCTCCAATCTCCTCTGGGACCCCAGTGCTAGCAGGACAGACAGAGAGGATGACCAATCGCACCGCTGCCCAGGCTACGCCCCAGCCACATGGCTGCATTCTTTGCACTTTTTCTGAGGGCCCTGCGTCTTGCTCTGGTCTTTTCCTCGGCGGCCTCTCCTGCCCTCCTTCTTTTCCACTGCCCCTGCCCTCCAACGTGCTTCCCCAGACCTCCCTCGCCCGCTTCCTTCCCCTCCTTTGCTCGTTCCCAGTCCCTTCCCTTTTCCTTTCTCTTGTGTCCTTCTCTTGCCTTTTCCTTGGCTTATGCACCCTGCCTGGCGGCTCCTTCCCCAACACAATGCTCTCCCAGGGCAGCGCGAGCAGGTCTGGCCAGTCCAACCCCTGCACAACCTCTTCCCACAACTGCTGCGAGGCCGGGCATGTGCTGACCGCGTGCTCGCCCATCTCCCACTGCGTCATTCCCGTCTGCACAGCGTAGGCCTGGCAGCGGAGCCGTGCATACAGTTGCTCCTCCGACCCCCTGCAACAAGGCATGCAGCCCTGCACATAGAGGATGTTGTGGAACACCCTCCATCGCACCTCCCAGAGCGGGTAGGGGACCTGCCTGTCCTGGAAATACTCTATGGGACCCTCCTTCTCTTCGGCTTCCTCCATTTCCTCTGCCCAGTACCGTGGTTTGCCCTCCCCCCTTCGCCCTCCTCCTCCTCCTCTTTGTCCATCGTCTTTGGCGTTCAGCTGTCTCTGGCTTTCCGTTCTTTGGCTTTCTGCTCTTTCCTGGACTCTTCCCATGCCCCAGTAGAGTTTGCGCTTCAGCTGCGCTATCTCTGCCCCTGTCCCCGTCTCTGTCCTTTTCGTCCTTTGTCCTTCTCCTGTTGCCGCCCGCCCTTCTGCCTTCTCTCTGAGCCGAGACCTTCCAGTGCAGCACCACCACGTACAACTAGGCAAGATAGTTGGGCCCCGTCGCCTTCGCAGCTTGCGTGACCACATAGTCCCAACTGCCCTCCTCCCACCAGCACTTGGCCCATCGGGTTCTCCTCCATCCCCTCTCGAAGCTCTCCATCCAGAAGTGCCACTCCCACATATCCCTCTTTGTCGCTGCCCCTTGTCCTTCTTGCTGCTGCTGCTGCCTCTGCGCCCACGGCCACCACCCGAAAATGTGAGCCAAGAAGGCCGCCAGCAGTGCTGGACTGACTGCCGGGAAGGCCAGTCCCCCGTGGCACCTGGGTGTGCCACTACCCTGGCCAAAGGGAACATCCTCATGACCCACAGGAAGACAGGTTGGCTGCCACCGGGAGCAGATACGTGTACATGTAGAGCACCCGCTGGTACACATTCAGCCACCATTTCCTCCATCGTTCCACTTTCTCGTGGATCCAGTTCTTCTGCCAGCCATCGCACCATACCGAGAAATGGATACCCAGCAGCTTGATGTGCTCTTCTTCCCCTGCTCCCCCCTCTTCCTCCGCCTCCTTGTCTTCTTCCCCTTCCCTTTCCCCCTCCCCCTTCTCCACTTCCCTGCTCCTCTTCTTCCCCACCCCCCTCTCATTGACTTCGCAGCCACTGGGTCAACGGCTCCTTCTGCATCCTCCACTCCATGTTTCCTCGCCCCTTTTTGAAGGTGACCATGAAGCTCTTGTTCTGATTCACCCGGGCGCTTGACGCCGCCCCAAACTCCTCCAAGATCTGGCGCACCTCCACCAGCTCCCTGTTGTCACGCACCATCAGGATGACGTCATCTGCGTGTGTGACGAACTTGAGCGGTGGTGGTGGTGGCTGCATGCTGGTGATTGGCAGGCTCGGATTGCTCTTCTTCTTCTCCCCTTTGTTATTCCTCCTCCTCCTCCTGCTGCTGCTGCCGCCACTGCACCATCTCTGCCATTCGGTTGGCACCAAGGGAAAGCGGGTGCCCGCCAGGATCTTCTCCAGCTCCAGCTTGCACAGGACAGCTCCGAGGCTGAGGATGTACAAGAGCAGGCTGAGTGGGCAGCCCTGCTGCACCCCCGAGCGCACCGGGATTGTGGCTCCGCAGTGCCTGTTCAACTGCAGCACGACGCTGGCACCTTGATACAGGAGCCACATGTAGTCCACGAAGGCGGCCAGTACACCCTCCCAGCGTAGCACTTCCCACAGGAAGTTGTGGTGGACGCGAAGGCCTTCTCCTGGTCCAGCTGCAGCAACATGCCCTGTCACTGGCCCCTTTGCACCATCTGGAAGACCTCGTGCAGCGTGCACAAGGAGGCTACCATCCGTCGGCCTGGCACCACGCTCATCTGCGTGCACACCACGATCTTGCCGGCCACGCGCACCAGCCGGCCATTCAGCACCTTGGCAAGGATGCGATAGTCAACGTTGGTCAGCATGATGGGCTGCCCGTTCTTCGGCAGCGTGAGGTCGCCGCTCTTGGGGAAGAAAATGAGCTTGCCCTCTCCGAAGGCGCCGTTCGTCCCACCCTGGGAGAGGCACTCACTCAACATGTCTGCCAGCAGCCTGGCTAGCCAGGGGCGGAAGCGTTTGTAGAAGGCCCAGCCAAGGCCGTCTGGGCCCAGCGTGGAGCAGCTCTTCCCGCCCGCAATAGTCTCTGCCACTTCCTCCTCAGTGACAGGCCCCACCAGGCTCTGCATGTTCTCCTTGCTCAGCCCTTCGTACAATGCCGCTCCCACCATTGGCTGCCCCACTCTCATGGCTTCTCCCACCTCCCTCAGGAACTCCCTGCTCAGACAAATGTGGATCTCCATCTTCTCCCTTGCGAAGAGCCCCCTGTAGAACTCCTCCATGATGCAGAGCATGTCCATGGGCCGCGTGGTCACCCAATCCATCTCCGTCCGCCGCAGCCCCCTGATCTCCCTGCTGCCATTCACCGCTGCCTGGCCTCCGCCCCCTTTTGCCTTCACCTACTCCATGCCCATTGACGACAGGCACATGATGCGGCACACTTTTGCTGCCCTCCGCTCCTCCCTGCACTGCCACTGGTGCTGAGTGATGGTCCTCTGGGCCTGTGCAAGGACCTCAGCATTGCCCGGCAGGCCCTGGCCCACCCTATAGTGGCACCTCACAAACCATTAGTCTGCCTTGTGGTACTGCCATGTCTTGACAGTGTACACCACCCTCTCCTGCCACCGGCACCTCCGCCACACCTCCCTTTTGAGGCACTTCCACCACTCCACTTTGCGACCCGACCCTTCCCCTCCTGTTGCCTGTCCCCTGTTCCCGCTCCCCCCCTCCTCCTCAGTAGAGCACCCACAGCATCCTTCATGCCAGGGTGGCCACAATCAAGTCGCTGCACTTCCCCCTCTCCATTGCCCGTGGCCACAACCGCCACAAGGGCCACCCCCTCAGGAACAGCTCCCCGACACTCAAGACGGCACGCACCATCCCGTGGTCGGACCACGGGGTAATGATGACAGAGCAGCTCTCTGTCCGTACACTCTCCTGGGCCCGCACTCGGTCAATCCGACTCGCGAAATGGGGGTGGTAGTACGTGTAGTGCATGCCCTCACACACCAGGAGGTTGCTGCCCACATACACCCTCCTGCACCCCACCAGGAAGAAATCCAGCCTGTTCGTCACCTCCAGGGCCTTGTCCCGCAGCCCCAGCTCGTCCGCCAGGAAGCGCTCCAGCTCCCTCTCATCTGGCAACAAGGGGCTCTCCCGCCGCTCCACCTCCAATTCCCTTCCCATGCCCTCCCCCCACCACATACTTACTCCAATCGAGACACTGGAGCGGTTGTTAAAATCCCCCAGGATGACAAGGCACCTTCCCTTGGCGCCGTGACATGCGTCCCTCAGCCGACCCCAGAATGCCTTGCACCGCGCCACCTGCACCGGCACGTAGATCCTACACAATATTTATTTATTTATTTATTACATTTGTATACCGCCCCATAGCCGAAGCTCTCTGGGCGGTTTACATAGGATTAAAAACAATTAAAAACGATATACAAAAATTAAAACAGCAAAAACATACAACATACACACATACATTTAAAACCGCTACAACAGCCCAAAAAGCTACAATAACAAAAACAAACCCAGGCTCCTCAGATATTGCCAAATGCCTGAGAGAAGAGGAAAGTCTTGACCTGGCGCCGAAAAGATAACAATGTTGGCACCAGGCGGGCCTCGTCGGGGAGATCGTTCCACAATTGGGGGGACCACCACAGAGAAGGCCCTCTCCCTTGTTGCGGACCTCCGAGCTTCCCTCGGAGTAGGCACTCGGAGGAGGGCCTTAGATGTTGAACGCAGTGTTCGGCTAGGTTCATGTCGGGAAAGGCGTTCCATCAGGTATTGTGGTCCCAAGCCGTGTAAGGCTTTATAGGTTAAAACCAGCACCTTGAATCGGGCTCGGAAACATACAGGCAGCCAATGCAAGCGGGCCAGAGTAGGTCTTATATGTTCAAACCTACTGGTTCCAGTTATCAATCTGGCCGCTGCATTTTGCACAAGCTGCAGCTTCCGAACCACCTTCAAAGGCAGCCCCACGTAGAGTGCATTGCAGTAATCTAACTTGGAGGTTACCAGAGCATGGACAACTGAAGCCAGGTTATCCCTGTCCAGATAGGGACGTAGCTGGGCCACCAACCGAAGTTGGTAGAAGGCACTCCGTGCCACTGAGGCCACCTGCGCCTCAAGTGACAGAGATGGTTCTAGGAGAACCCCCAAGCTATGAACCCGCTCCTTCAAGGGGAGTGCAACCCCATCCAGAACAGGTTGAACACCCTCCATCCGGTCAGCGGAACCACCCACTAACAGCGTCTCAGTCTTGTCTGGATTGAGTTTCAGTTTATTAGCCCTCATCCAGTCCATTGTCGCAGCCAGGCACTGGTTCAGCACATCTACAGCCTCACCTGATGAAGATGAAAAGGAGAAATAGAGCTGTGTGTCATCAGCGTACTGATGACAACGCACTCCAAAACTCCGGATGACTGCACTCAACGGTTTCATGTAGATATTGAACAGCATGGGGGACAAAACTGACCCCTGCGGAACCCCATACTGGAGAATCCATGGGGCCGAGCAATGTTCCCCACCTTCTGGAGCCGACCCCCCCAAGTAGGAGCGGAACTACTGCAATGCAGTGCCTCCCACTCCCAACTCAGCCAGTCGTCCCAGAAGGATACCATGGTCGATGGTATCGAAAGCCGCTGAGAGATCAAGGAGAATCAACAGAGTCACACTCCCCCTGTCTTTCTCCTGACATAGGTCATCATACAGGGTGACCAAGGCTGTTTCCGTACCAAAACCAGGCCTGAAACCCGACTGAAATGGATCCAGATAATCAGTCTCATCCAAGAGTGCCTGGAGTTGGCTCGCAACCACCCGCTCCAGGACCTTGCCCAGGAATGGAACATTTGCTACTGGCCTGTAGTTATTAAGATTTTCAGGGTCCAGGGAAGATTTCTTTAGGAGTGGCCTCACTGCCGCCTCTTTCAGGAGGCCTGGGACCACTCCCTCTTGCAAAGAGGCATTAATCACTTCCCTGGCCCAGCCAGTTGTTCCATCCCTGCTAGCTTTTATTAGCCAAGAGGGGCAAGGATCCAATATGGAAGTGGTTGCACGAACCTGTCCAAGCACCTTGTCAACATCCTCAAGCTGCACCAACTGAAACTCATCCAAGAAAACAGGACAAGCCTGTGCTCTGGATACCTCACTAGATTCACCTGCTATAACACTGGAGTCTAAGTCCTGACGGATGCCAGAGATTTTATTCTGGAAGTGCCCAGCAAATGTATTACAGCGGGCCTCAGATGGTTCTACCATGTCCTTGGGGCCAGCATGTAAAAGCCCCCAGACAACTCTGAAAAGCTCCGCTGGGCGGCAGGTTGATGATTGAATAGTGGCAGCAAAGTATTGTTTTTTTGCTGCCCTCACTGCCCCTGAATACAGCTTACCATAAGCACTTACCAGTGTTTGATTGCATCCATTAGGAGTTCGTCTCCATCTGCCCTCAAGCCGTCTCCTGTTTTGTTTCATCACTCTCAGCTCCGGGGTATACCACGGAGCCGTTCGAGCTCTACACAGGAGAGGGCGCTCAGGAGCAATCATGTCAACTGCCTGGGTCATTTCTGCATTCCACAGATCAACCAGGGTTTCGACAGGAGAGCCAGCCCTATCAGCCGGAAAACTCCCCAGAGCCCTCTGGAAACCATCTGGATCCATTAGCCTCCGGGGACGGACCATCTTAATGGGTCCCCCACCCTTGCAGAGGGGAAAAGCCGCTGTAAGTCTAAACCTCAGCAGGTGGTGATCTGACCATGACAGAGGGGTTGATGTAAAGTCCCCCACTTTCAGATCCCCATCTCCATGTCCAGTTGAGAAAACCAGGTCTAGAGTGTGCCCAGCTACATGCGTCGGGCTGATGGTATGTTGGGACAGTCCCATGGTTGTCATGGAGACCATGAAATCCTGAGCTGCCCCAGATAAAATGCCCTCGGCATGAATGTTGACATCCCCCAGAACCAAGAGTCTGGGGGACCTCAACAGTACACCAGAGACCACCTCTGTCAGCTCAGCTAGGGAGTCTGTTGAGCAGCGGGGTGGGCGGTACACCAACAGAATCCCTAATCTGTCCCGTTGGCCCAACACAAGGTGCAAACACTCCAGACCAGTAGTCACATGGACAGGGAGCCTGCAGAGGGGGATGGAATTCCTATAGACCACAGCAACCCCCCCTCCCCGGCCCTCAAGTCTGCCCTGATGCTGAACCAAGTACCCCGGTGGGCATAACTGGGAGATACTAACTCCTCCCTGCTCTCCCACCCAGGTCTCGGTTATACATGCCAGATCGGCTGCCTCATCCACAATTAAGTCGTGGATGAGGGAGATCTTATTATGCACTGATCTGGCATTTAAAAGCAGTACCCGGAGGCCTGAGGGCTGGCTGATAAGGCAACCAACAAGCCTGTGGGTGTGAGGGGGACCGGAACAAGGCACAGCCATTAACTGTCTGGGCCTTGTTCCCCTAACCTGGCAAGTCCTCCTCACAACGCCATATCTCCCTCTACCCGTCACTACACTGATTGTGCTCCCCTCAGTTCCCCCCACCTGGCCCTGTATCCTCCCTCCCAGGCACATAGCTCAAGCCTGGGGAAAGGAGAAACAACAACAACAACAACAAAAAAAAAACACCCAAAGACAAAAACAAAAAGCCAGCAGGCAGGCAGGCACACTCCTCTCCTCCCCTGGCAGCAGGCCTCCCTCTCCTGCAGGTTGATGGCTTTCCCAGGCCCCCTCAGCCAGCAGCTTAAATATCCCTCCAAGGAAGGGAGGGGGACAGATGTAATTGTCCACAGCAGCTGGCTCAGTACCTGGGAGCCTGGTCCTGCAGGGAGCGGCAGTCTGCCAGGCTGAAATCCTCTGGAGGGTGGTGGTGGTGGTGGCAGCAGCAGCAAAGACCATGAGGCAGGTAGGCAGGCACACTCCTCTCCTCCCCTGGCAGCAGGCCTCCCTCTCCTGCAGGTTGATGGCTTTCCCAGGCCCCCTCAGCCAGCAGCTTAAATATCCCTCCAAGGAAGGGAGGGGGATCTTGTCGAATATCTTTTAACTGTTTTTCCCACATTTTTAACTGCCACCTATCTTTCTCTAACATCTCGTTCAGTTCTTCATTAGATTTATCCTCTAAGTATCTTATAGTTAATTGTGTGGTCTTTAATTTTTTGGCTCTGATTTCCTGTTCTCCTATACTCCCCCCCTTTTTCCCTTTAACAGGGGTGATCTTTCCCTGACTCTGTCTTTTTTTCCCTTTCCCTGCCTCTTCATTGTGTCCCATTATTTCTTGACCAGTCTGTTGTTCTATCTCCTTGTCTTCCAGTACTTGAAACCTATTGGTTTGTCTAGCCCCAGTTTGATTTCCCAAATCCCCTCTCTCGGTTTGCGCGTGCGGTTCTTTTATTGCATTTTTTTTATTCTGTACAGTCTCCCAGGCATCCGTCCCTCCTACATCTTTTGAGAAAGACGTATGTGATGTTTGATTCTCCTTCGCTTGCTTATCTTGCCTGTCTGTAGCGTAACGGCTTTTGGCCTTTTCCCTCTGCGTTAACGCATCCATCGCTCTTGTTTCTGCCGCTTCCAAAAGGGATCTCTCGAACCTGTCCACAAATAAGCTTGTGGGCACCATACATAAGGGTGTCCTTCCTTAGACATAAACTACACGTAACTGGTTTTTGACAGACCATGGTGTTGTGACCTCTCACGCCACATTTGGAGCAGAGCGAAGTCAAACAATCTTTTCTCCTATGATCAAAAGCCCCGCATTGAAAACAAGCTGGGGGTTGGCCATTATATCTGGTCGTGCCTCTATCCGCCCCCATAAAAAAATATTTGGGGAGATGCTTCACCTGTCCAGAATATGCACTCCTATGAAGAGATACGATAGCCCTATACTCTCCCGTCCAAACATATTCCTCATCCAATTTTTTTTTCCGGTTCCAAAAGTATATTACAGTACCTTTTCAGCCAGACGGATATATCCTCTGGGGGGATATTCGTGGTTCTAAAACCTACGGTTAATACCTTAACCTCTCCTCTGAATAGGGGGACAATGTCAAAATCTGTCAAGAATTCTTTACTAATACTTCTCACTAGTCTACATTTTTGCCAGAATTGTTGGTATGCTTTTTCTGACACTAAGCAAATATCTATTTCTCTCAAACCTGGCGGTATAATAACCGCCAAGAGTTGGTCTTTTGGGAAATCCAACTTTTTTAACAGAACCTCCTTAACTATATATTGTCTATTTAACTTATTTTCATCCGTCCCCTTATACCTTAACCTGATAACGTATCGTTGTCTCGGGTCTTTGTCCCGAGGAAGCAGGTTGTAGTATTGGTCTAAAAACATAGCATTTCCCATGTTTTCTATTTCTAAATCAAACTCAAAACCCTTATTGTTTCTCTTGGGATCACTCCCAATAGGTCTGATATTAACTGTTTTCCCCGCAGCCGCCACCGCATAGGAGTGTCCCTTCCCCGCCACAAGAGTCGAGCTAGGACCCACGGGTTTTTGTCCTAAAAGTATACCGGATGTCCCTGACGTATTGCTTGTAGGCAAAACAGAAACAGGTTCGTGAGTGGGTGTGGAATCGGGAATCTGATCAACGGGTTTAGTTCTTTTACTCACACCTTTCGATACTCGCGCTTCCATCGGCATCGTCGTCCGATCTCTCCGACGTTGCGATGTCACACCAGTCCACTCCTGTCCTTTATCGGTCCAGCTTTCTCCCACCTTTGCATTACTGTCCTTGTTATTCATCACTCCACCATCAGTCTCATTCTGTTCTGTAATTTCATTAAGTCCTTTTCCCTGCAATGACTCAGCCCTTTGGTTCTCCTGAAAAAGAAGCGCAGTGGGGCCAGCAACTAATTTTTCACTTTGTTCTTTTTGTTCATTACCCTCCCTTTCGCCCACTTTTCTAACATTTCCTTCCTCCTTTCCTTCTCCGACTTCCCCCTTCCTCTCCTCCAGTCCTTTTTCTCTTTGCCCCACACTCCTTTCCTCTTCCAATTCCATCAAGTCGTCCTCCATCGTGCCCGTTTTATCATCAGTGTCCATATCCTCTAACGACGACGAGATATCTATCCACCTTTTTTCCCTCTCCCCAAGACTCCGTTCTTCTTCCCTTTGCACCCTATCCAACCATAAGGGCGCCGTGGGTAATAGTTTACTCCCGTCGCCCCTTTGTACATTATCTTCTGTCCCTCCCGCTACCGTGGGCTTACCGATTTGCGGGGACTTCGCCTTAGCGAGAGCCCCCTGTTTGATCAATCGTGCCCATTGTCCGCTTCCTCCTCCGTATCCTCCACGTCCGTGCTCCGACCCGGTTTGTTCCATCGTTCCCTTCATCTCTTGTCGTCCGACGTAAGCGTCCTTTCCTCCTGCTGCACGGGTGGAAGGTTGCTCGCCACACCAGGAGCGAGTATTTCCTTTTCCTGTTTTTGAAGGGTTAGGGTTAGGGTTAGGAATATATATATATTTTTTTTAGGGTTAGGGTTAGGGTTAGGGTTAGGAATAATATATATATTTTTTTTTTAGGAATAAATTTTTTATTTTAAAAAAACATACTACTGTACAGATAAAACAGATAAAACAGAAGTAAAGTATTCAAAAATTATACACAAGATTCAAATTATTTCAAAAAATAGTATACATACTTCTACATGACGCCATAAAAGTTACAAAATACAATTAACAGCCTTTTCATATTACCTTATTTCACCTCACTCCCTCCATCAACAGTACATTAGTGTATTACGTAATAGGCATTGTCGAATTTTCCAACCACTTCCACCACTTTTGCCACCTATTGTTTGGAGTTCTTTTCTTTTCATATCTTGCTATTGATCTTACTCTATTAATAACAAATTGAACAGAGATCTCTACCTTTTCTTCGTTTCCACTCTTTAATGCTTTTGTACGCTGGATTCCTATAATCAGCAGCACTAAAAGATTTATCAAACGAACCGTTGTCCACGGCACCTTCCAAAACCCCTTTTCCTTACTACTCTTTTCCCTGTCCTTATTCTTATTCGGACCCACCTTTTTTTCCGGTCCTTGAAACCCCCCTGTCGGCTCTATTCCAGACAAGATATTTTCCCATGTTTGATTTTCCAAAAAGGGCCACTTCAAACGATCGGCCACCTTTTCCCACACCCGTTTAGCCGGTGGGCAATCCTGTATAAAATGCTGAAAAGTTTCTTTTTCCTTAACCCCGCCTAACCCAGTACTCTTCTTATTTACACAACCCGGTCTTTGGCACCGTTGGCGCTCGTCCGATCGCCACGGATTCGTTGTTCCTATACTGTAGACCTGATGGTACATTTTCCACCTTAGGTCCCACAAACTGTAAGGTATCCTTTTATCCTGAAACACACTTTGAGCTACATCGCCAGATTTTAAATAACGCGAGATATGTTCCTTACGTATGTTACGTTCTTTCCACACGTTTACAAAGTTGTTATTCAAAATATCTGTATATATTGTCCTTTTCACCTCCTTTAGACTCGTTTGCTGTTTTTTAAAAGAAGCAGATGGCACTTTCCAGAGGTGCATTAGAAGCACCGCTTCCCTAAGATATTTAGGCAAAGGAACCTTCATCGCTTCTGTCAGTTTAAAATTTGTCATTTCCTTCTCCCACCATTTTTTCCCCCATTGCATATTTTTCCATTTGTCTCCATACACGGATCGAATCGCCACCCGTCCCTTACCATCTCCTGCAAACCCTCCCTGGTGAAAATTATTACTCACAAAGGTTGCTATAAAGAGGGGGCCGATGGCAGGTAGTCCCAATCCTCCCTCACTTACTTTCAAATATGCCACCGTCCTAGACAGAGGATAATTCTTAATTCGCCAAAGAAATAGAAAACGTTGCGTATTCACCCTCTCTATCACTTTTTTTGGTGGCGGGTATACCACCGCCAAATTATTAGCAGCTGTTACACAATAGGTATTGAAATATTTTACTTTTCTATACACATCCAGATTCCATCCCTTCCATTTTTTAAGTTTTTCCTCTACTCTTTTTTCCCATAAAAGCCAGTTTTCTTCCCAGCCGTCTTCCGTCAAAGAAAAACTAACTCCCAGGATCTTAACGGCAGCTGTCTCTATTTCATCTTCATCGGATTCATCAGATTCCCCTTTCTGTTCTCGTCGTTCCGACCTTCCCCGTCGTTTACACTCCGCTTCTTGTAATGTCGTGACTTTGATCGTTCTCTCTCTGATCTTCAAATCATAAATTTTGCTTTTATTTTGATTCACCGCCGCTCCCGAAGCCCTACCGTATTCTTCCAAGTGCTTCACGACCCTTTCCGTCTCTTCCTTTCGTGTCAGGAAGACGTAAACGTCGTCGGCGTGCGCTATAGTCTTCACCCCCTGAGGCGTGATTTTCTTTTGTCTCCCAGACGTTTCCGGTTCTCTCTCCTCCTCTGCCGTTAATCCCAAAGGCAGTCCACGAATACGCTCGTCCTGCTGAATGGAAGCTAGCAGCGGGTCTATCGCCAGTATATATAACAAAGGGCTCAACGGGCAACCCTGTCTCAGTCCCGATTTGATTCTCACCTCCGATCCCTTCCATCCGTTTATTTGCGGCGTGACGGATGCGTTTTTGTACAGAACGCGCAAGTGTTCTATAAATACCAGCGGAACTCCCTTCAACGTTAAAACTTCCCATAGATAATCTTGATTGACCCTGTCGAAAGCTTTTGACTGGTCTAATTGAAGTAAACCTCGATTTTGAGGTTTCAAACTCCGAAAGTGAAAAAATTCTCTGACCAAACATAAAGAGTCTGACATTCGTCTTCCGGGGACGGCGCTCGTTTGCAAGCCCACTACCAATTTTGAAACCACTTTAGATAGCCTGTTGTTGAGAACTTTCGCTAAAATCCTATAGTCTACATCAGTGAGGGTAATCGGGCGCCAATTTTCAGGAAGGGTTAAATCTCCTCCTTTCGGCAAAAAAATCAAAGTTCCTCGATAAAAAGTCTCACCCAGACATTGATTTTTTAAAGCAGCATTAAAGGCTCGAGCTAACGGTTCGGCTACTTCCTCTTTAAAAGTTTTGTAAAAGGAATACGTCAACCCGTCCGGGCCCGGTGACGATTTGGTTTTGCCTTGCGCTATCACTTTCAAAATTTCCTCTTTCTCTATCGGAGCGATCATGGCTTGTTTTTCCTCCTCCGTAAGTCCTTTCAGATCGTCCTTGTTAGTTTTTTTAAGAAAATGTAACATATCTTCTTTTGAAATAACTTGCTTTCTATAAACCTTTGTGTAATAGTCTTCCATAATGTCCATCATCTCTCGCGGTTTTGTTTTAATCCTCTCTCCCGCGTTGTTCCTTAATCCTTTAAAGCTTTCCCTGCTGTTTGTCTTTTTGTCCGCTTCCCACTCTCCTTTGTCTATTATAGGACCGGTAGATCTATTTTTTTGTTTTTCCACTCTCAACCAATGTTGTTGCTGTTGATATTGCCTTATCGCTTCCGCCGATCTGTCTAATTCCTTTTTATCCCACGGTAGCCCTTTGTTTATTTTATAGTGAATTTTCAGGTAAGAATACAAGGCCCGTTGATAATTTCTGAGATCTATTTTGTACTCTTTTTTCGCCAAAGAAATACAGGTCCTCTTAACCGTTCTTTTTAACTCCTCCCACCACACGATCGGGTCCGTTCCTTCGTACGATCTCAACCTTTCAGAATAATCCATGACCTTTTCTAATTCTTCCTTGCAATCGGTATCCTGCAACAACCTAGGAGCGAGTCTCCAACCCGGTCTTCCTTTAATCAAAACCTCACCGGAGTAAAAGTCCATCATTAAAATCCCATGGTCAGACCACGGAGTTAAGAGAACTTGAACCCGGTTCACCTTTAGATCTTCTTTCCCCCAAATTCTATCTATCCTACTTACAAATCTGGGATGATAAAAAGTAAACTTTACCCCATCTAACTGCTGAAACCTTTCCATATAAACTTTCCTGCTCCAAATAGGGAAATACTCTAATTGATTATCTATAAGCGTCGCCTTATCTTGCAACCGCAAGTCTCTCTTTAATAAGTTTTGCAGTTCCCTCTCTTCGGGCGTCAGAGGTAATTCTTTCTTCTTACCTCCGAGATCACCGTTCGCTAAATTAACGTGGTCGCTCAAGCTTGTTCTATTGTTAAAATCTCCCACGATGATTAAAGACCTATTCGTTTGAACGTGATCCTTCAAAGTCTGCCATAATTTCTTCCTACGTTGAAGCGTAGTCGGCGCATAAAGGGCGCACAATCTAAAATGGATTTCTTCCTCGCTACCTTCCTCCCGCCTTTCCCGGAGACTGAAATCTACGACGACCAAATGTCCGGGATCGGCTTCTACGGTCCTCTTGATTTTCATTCCCCGTTTCCATTTTATTATCGCTCCTACTCCTCCTCTTCCCGTTTCGTTATATGACCAGACTGACGGTCCCCACGACCAAAATTTTTGAGCTAGACTTCTTTCCTTTTCCGAATCAAAATTAATTTCCTGCAAAATAATAATATCGGGGCCTAACTTCGAAAGAGCCGATAATATTTCTTCTCTCCTTTCCCGTTGTCTTAAACCTCTGCAATTCCAAGTGGCTATGGAAAAATTTGTATTTGTATTGAATTGTTTTGTATGATAAATTTTGATTTACGTCAGAGGACCGTACTTACTTAAACCTGTATTATATGATACAAACTTATGAATTTAATAACATCCCTTAAACTCTAAAAAACCTCTAAATTATATCTATATCTCTTTAGCTTATTCCCGTTCCTGAACTATCTCCAGAAATTGTCAATGAGTCTACCCCCTCCGATAGATTTGGAGGTGTAGTCCTACTAATTATATCCGGTTCCTGTCCGGTTCCTCCCGGGTGAGGGTTTTCAGGACAAGAACTTCCCTCTACCTTTTGTTCCTCTTCCACCGAGACCGTAGTTTGATCTAGACGTCGCCCTCCGGTTTTCGACGTCATCTCCTCTCCCGCGTCCTTTCCAGATTCGGGATTGTTTTCTTCTAAAGTCTCCTTTCGTACATCTCGCTCTTCTGTTTTGTCGGGCTCTATTTCCATCTCTTCTTCTTCCGTTTGTTTCTTTTTTCCTTCTAACCCCCGTAATTCAGTTTTTTCCTCCATCGTGCGTCGTAATTTCTCTAATCACCACTCCCATTCTTCTTTTCTTTTGCTGAGTTTATCTATTCTTTCGGAGCGCTCGTCGGTTCCCTTTTCCGTTTCATCCGCTAACAAAGAACGTATCTCTCTTCTCGCCATCCCGACTTCTACCTCCAGCATGTCATATTCCTCCTTCAGATCCGCCACGCTTCTCCTCGACAGCTGCCGACACGTATCCGCCCCTTGCTTTTTTGCCCTCTTGTTTTCTCGAAGGTCTCTCTGCTCCTTGGGAGATTGATCGTTTTGGGGTTCTTTTCCTAACCCAGGGACGACACATGTTCTTTCCCTCTCTTCTTCCTGTTCCCCTATCTCCATGACTTCTTCTTCTTGTAACACTGAAAACCGGTTCTGAGTTTGAGGTCTCTCGGAAGATGATTTCCCCGCATCCTTTTCTTTACCTTTTCTGTGACTAGAAACTGTTTTCCACGCTTCGACACGTTCCCGTTCTTCCATTTCCCGACTTTGCCTATACAACTCATCCTCTCGTTCCTTCTCAGACCCGTGGCTTTGTGTCGAGCTTCCCGCAGAGCTTCCGTTTCCTCCTCTCGCCTTTCCTAAAATGTCCCGAACTCGAGCGTATGACGTTCTTTTGTCCTTCGCCGCCTCGTTTTCTCTTTCTTTTTGCTTCCCGTCCCTTTTCGCGCGTTCCTTTTTTTCCTTTTCTTCCTGTCGTCTTTTCCCTTCGGTCGCTCTCCTCGAAGCTTCCCTAAATCTCTCGTCATCGTCCATATTATACTTGGAGGCCGGGCACCACATGTACGGGTGCCCGATTTGTCTACACAAGCTACAAGTCACCTCTCTGTCACAATGCATTGTGCTATGTCCTTTAGTTCCACACTTGGAACAGAGCGGAGTGGTACAATTGCGGTGATGGTGATTGTAACCTCCGCATTGGAAGCACGCCGAGGGCTGACCGCTATATCGGGTCATTCCCCTGTCCGCTCCCAAAAAGAAATACTTCGGCAAGTGCCTTGGTCCGCCGTAGGCCGTCCTGTCCAAGGCCACTATCGCTCTAAACTCTCCCGTCCAAATTCCCGCCTCGGATAGTTTCTTTTCCGGTTCCATCATGACTCGGCAATGACGGCCAAGCCACGTAGCGATGTCCTCTTTAGGTATACTCGTCGTTCGGAAGCTCACGGTCAAAACTTTAGTCTCTCCTCGAAAAAGAGGGACCACATCGTAATCCTTAAAAATCGAGGCTCTGTTTTTCACCGCCAATCGACACAAATCCCAAAACTTTTGGTACGCCCGTTCCGTTCTCAAGCAAATATCTATCTCCCTCATCCCTAGCGGGATGATAACCGCCAAAATGTCCTCCTTAGGATATTTCAAAAATCGAAAAAGTATCTCATTTCCAATATAGTTCCTCGATATTTTCTGCGGGTCCTGTCCTCTATACCGCAGACGTACTACATATCTCTGGCGAGCATCGTAGTCGTCCGGGATTCCCGAATAATATCGGTCTAAGAGTTCTTGATCTTCAAACATATCCAACTCTAAATCTCTGTATCCTCTCATATTTGGCCTTTCCCCTCCCATTCTATTCCCCGACCCCCCAGCATCGGACTCCCCCGCCGCAGCCGCAGCATAGGATCTCACCCTCTGCTTCCCTTGCGAAGGGGGCCCTCCCCGTGCTTCTGTATTTATTGTCGATTCCCCCTCCGTAACCTCTCCCCGTGTCGTATCATCTCCGACGATCGATTCTCCGGGTTTCTCCGAGGCCGCTACAGTACTCGGAGAAACCTCACGAGAAGGCGACGTCAGCGGCGGCGGAACACCATTACTCACAAGACCAATTTTATAAACACTTCGTACAGGTGGAAGCGAATGTCCCAAAGTCCCTCTTTCCTTCGGCCGCGCTCCTTGTTGAAAATGCCGTTCCTTTCGCCCCCTGAGCGAATCTCCGAGCGCACGTTCATCGCAGTCCACGTCCGCCAAAGGCGCCTTCGACTCCGACGAAAGTCCCGTCCCGCTTTCTCCTCCATCCGCACAGATCGAATCCTCGGCAGGGGAGAAAGCAGAAACACCAGCAGCATCCGGGCCCGACTTCCGTTTCCCCTCTCCGACCCCCCCATTATCTCGGGGAACGTCTACCCTCTCTTCTAACCGTACCACCTCCTCCAATTCTAATAAATCCGGGTCCGAACTCCACCTAATCAGTTCGGCTAAAGGACTGCCTGATCCCGAACTCCTTCCGCCTCTAACCCCTTCCGTCCCGTCTCCTTTTTTCCTCCCCTCCTGTGCTTTAGTCCCTACTGTTACAGAAGATTTCCGGATTTCCCCTTTCCCTTCCTCCGCTCGTTGTCCGCATTCTATTTCTACGTCAGACAAGAGCTCCGACTCCATATCCGACTCCTCTCCCGACTCCTCCCCCGTCTCCGTCTCCGTTTCCGACACCCTGTGAAATCGAGTCTCAGATTCTACTTCGTTCGGATCCAACTCTACGCCTCCCGTCCTAGCCTTTTTCCCCCTATCGGCCGCCGGCGAGGGGTTTTCACTCCCCTCTTTCCTAGATCTCTTGCCTTTAGGTAAAGACTTCTCCCCCGAGCTAAGACCGAAAGTTAGGTCCTCACCGATTTGCGGGGACCCTGCAAGCGCAGAAGTCCCCTGTTCAATGAAAAAGGCCCGACTCTCCTCCTCCGTATCGCCATCCGGCTCCACCTCCGGGTCTCCCATTACAGGCGTTCTTCCTCCAGTCGTCAGCGAAGCTCCTCGCTCTTCCGTGACATCCGTCCCTCGGCTCCGCGTTTGCAAATCTAGAAAAGAGTCTCTCCCATATCTTTTCTTTAACGTCCCCCTCTGCCGTAAATAAGAAATTATTAAAGCCAACCACTCCATATAGTCCTCTCTCGTCATCACGAGATTTTTACCATTCGTGTCTCTACATAGGATAGGCTGAGCTAGCGTGCTTCGCCTCTCGGGTTTCTCCCATTCTCTCAAAACTTCTTGTAGCATTCTGATAAATTCCCTTTCTTCTAGCCATTTGGGAAAACTTTCCCGAGAGGTCCGCGGCTTACGCATGATCAACATCCGTTCGACAATATTCTCCGTCAACTTCACGGCCGTCACGGCATCCTCTCGGTCGGCAACCTCATTGCCTTTCAACAGTTCCAAAATAGGTTCACGCGCGCTTTCCAACAAGCGAAAAAGTTTCTTGTGTCCCAGTTTATTGAGCTTCTTTTCCTGAGCCGGCCCACTCAAAGCCACGCGTACCACTATAAATCCCCATAATTTGACCAGGTCATTTTCATCAAAGGGAGGGTACAAAAGAAATTTATGCACATCTTCCATAGGAAGGCACATTTGCGTTTCCCACTGCATTAAAATTCTTTTCTCTCTCGAGTTGGAAGAGTTGGCCCATTTATCTCTCAGACGTTCCTTTCTATTTTCTCCCTGTTTACTGTCATCTTTTTCGTCTGTCATATTCATAACGATGTCTGCCTGTTCCATCCCAGATCCAATGGGTGTATTCTGCAAAAAGGGGGTCTGCTGCTGCACAGACTCAAACATATCTGGACTACAATCAAAGTCCTTTTTTCCTTCCCCACTGTCAGTGTTTCTTCTTTGAAAAGAAACTACTTCAGAATCAGAAACAGACAAATAAGTGCCAGAATCAGCACTCAGAAATCCCTGTCTGTATGCTTTTACTTCCAAAAAGTCAGTGTCCCTGCTCCTTTGCTGCATTAAACTGTATTTTGCAGGTTCTGTACAGATTTCAGCTCCCATTGGACGTCTTCCCTGCCAGTCAATTTCAGGGGACCTTTGAAAAGCCTCTCCAGGCTTAATGGGCGATCTGTCCCTCCCCCTTTCCAGCGACCCCATTTCCTGCCAGCTCATTTCTACTTTCTGCCGGCTAAGAGGCACTTCCTGTGGCTCTCTGCAAACAAACGCTGAGTCATAATGAGTTTGCTCCGGGCCTGGCTCATCTGGAAGAGTCCACGAGGCCTGGGACCGGATTAGATCCTCTCCCCATTCGGGAAGCGAGCCCGCGGGTAGGGTTTTAACATCTCCTCCTCGGGTTTGGGGGCTTCCAACTCTCACCCCCCCATCCTTCTTCCTTTCGCTCCCTTAACAAAAGGTCTTCAGGTTGTTCCTTTGTATTTTCAATGGAAAAAAACTGCTTCTCACAAGAGGGGACTGAGAGCTCTCGCAAGGGCCCTTCCTTTTGTATTTCCCTCCCAGTTAGCATACCCTTTTCCTTCAAATCCTTTCTTTTCAAGTCTTCTACTAGATGGGGTGCCCTTTCTTCACCCTCTGTTTTACTAAGGCGATCTTTTCCAGTTTCAGGGTTTTCAATGAAAGACTCACTGTGTTCTTTTCCGGTGTCAGCCATTTGTCCTCTTCCTTCTGCAGAGCCGCGCCCGGGAGGTCGGCTTCTGACATCGTTTTCTCCTTGAATTTTTGGGGTAGAGACCCCAAAAAGGCATCTCCTAGTTCCCCAACATTTCCCCCACACTGCAGCTTCACATTTTTTGGGGTACCGTTCGTTTTGTCCAACGTAGAGCTCGTTATGCGTTTCCCAAAGCAGAAGCTCTTGTGAAACACCTCCTTCCACCTCAGTGGTTGAGGTTAAGGTTAAGGTTAGGGTTAGGGTTAGGGTTAGGGTTAGGGTTAGGGTTAGGGTTAGGGTTAGGGGTAGGGGTAGGGGTAGGGGTAGGGTTAGGGTTAGGGGTAGGGTTAGGGTTAGGGTTAGGGTTAGGGTTAGGGTTAGGGGTAGGTTAGGGTTAGGGTTAGGGTTAGGGTTAGGGATAGGGTTAGGGTTAGGGTTAGGGTTAGGGTTAGGGTTAGGGATAGGGTTAGGGTTAGGGTTAGGGGTAGGGGTAGGGGTAGGGTTAGGGGTAGGGTTAGGGTTAGGGTTAGGGTTAGGGCTAGGGCTAGGGTTAGGGTTAGGGTAGGGTTAGGGTTAGGGTTAGGGTTAGGGGTAGGGGTAGGGGTAGGGGTAGGGGTAGGGGTAGGGGTAGGATGAGAGATTTTTTTTTTTGGATGAGAGATTTTTATTGGTGTCAAACACCCTGTTCACCTGGCGACTATAGTACAATACCCGATGCGCGAAAACGCGTGACAAAACAAGTGCGGCCCCGAACCCCCCCCCCCAGTCTCGTGCCCCTAACTCATACAAAGTGCTTCCTCTCTGTCCTCATCACTAATACAATGGTCTGCTGCAATCTACATGGCGTCCTCGTCGTTGCTAGTCCGCGTGCTGCTGCATGCTGCTCTCACTGCCCTTGGTGTCACGTGATGGGCGTATCCAAGTCCGCCGCCTTCCACGGCCATCGGCGCCGCCACTCCTGCGTGGGCAAGCGCCCCCGATCCCGCTTGCACTGCCCGTCCAGCTGCCTACAAATGACGCGTGCCGATGTCCGTGCGTCACACTCGTGCAGTTCTGGGTTTGCTGCGAGCGCCGCGTCCAGTCCTTGCATGGGCCGCCCTCGCCGTTGCTTGAGCTCCCATCGTCGTTGAAAGGCCAAGGCCAGCAGCACATGAAGATTGAGGAGCCTCACGGTGGGCCAGGGCACCCTCCAGTAACCCCCTCTTCCTCGCCCTCCCTTCTGTGTGCCCCCCTCCTCCCTTGTGCTTCGCTCCCTCCCTCTTTCCCCCGCTTTTCCTGTTTCTCTTTGCTTCTCCAGCTGTTGCGTTGTGCGCTGGGTCTCCTCGTTCCCCCCTGCCCTATGTCGACCTTCGGACTCGCCGTCCTCCTTACGGCCCTCTGTTCCCTCTTCCTCCTCCTCCTTCCTCTGCTGCACCCCTCCTCCCCCTCCACTCCCCATCCTCTCCCTCACCTTTCCCGCCCCCTTGTCTCCATGCCTTCCGGTTGTTTCCCCCTTTGCCTGCGACGGTTCCTCCCCTTCAATTTCCCCTTTTGTAAAAACTTGCTCTTTCCCATTCCTTGGCGCCCACTCCCTGTTGTTTTGCAGCGGCAGCGGCGGCGGCAGCAGCTGCCTCCTTTTCTTCAGCGGCATGCTCGTTTCACCCCCGCCAGCACCCCTTTTTTGCCCCCCCTTCCTGCTTTCTCCTCTCTCATTTGCCGCCCCCACCCTCCCTTGCCTTTGCTTCTCCGGCCCCCGCACGCCCCCCGCCGGCTCTCGCCCCGAAACGATGCTCTCCCAGGGCTGCTCGAGCAAGGCTGGCCAATGGAGCGCCCGCGCCACCTCTTCCCAGAGGCGTCGCGCGGCCGGGCACGTGCTGACGGCGTGCTCCACCGTCTCCTGTTGCGCCCCCCGCGCGAGGCCCACGTTCTCCCTCTGGCACCGGACGCGCACACACGCCTGCCCTGTTTCCCC
>JARDYH010000057.1:27500-88209 GCA_029215795.1 Anniella stebbinsi
GTAATGTCGTGACTTTGATCGTTCTCTCTCTGATCTTCAAATCATAAATTTTGCTTTTATTTTGATTCACCGCCGCTCCCGAAGCCCTACCGTATTCTTCCAAGTGCTTCACGACCCTTTCCGTCTCTTCCTTTCGTGTCAGGAAGACATAAACGTCGTCGGCGTGCGCTATAGTCTTCACCTCCTGAGGCGTGATTTTCTTTTGTCTCCCAGACGTTTCCGGTTCTCTCTCCTCCTCTGCCGTTAATCCCAAAGGCAGTCCACGAATACGCTCGTCCCGCTGAATGGAAGCTAGCAGCGGGTCTATCGCCAGTATATATAACAAAGGGCTCAACGGGCAACCCTGTCTCAGTCCCGATTTGATTCTCACCTCCGATCCCTTCCATCCGTTTATTTGCGGCGTGACGGATGCGTTTTTGTACAGAACGCGCAAGTGTTCTATAAATACCAGCGGAACTCCCTTCAGCGTTAAAACTTCCCATAGATAATCTTGATCGACCCTGTCGAAAGCTTTCGACTGGTCTAATTGAAGCAAACCTCGATTTTGAGGTTTCAAACTCCGAAAGTGAAAAAATTCTCTGACCAAACATAAAGAGTCTGACATTCGTCTACCGGGGACGGCGCTCGTTTGCAAGCCCACTACCAATTTTGAAACCACTTTAGATAGCCTGTTGTTGAGAACTTTCGCTAAAATCCTATAGTCTACATCAGTGAGGGTAATCGGGCGCCAATTTTCAGGAAGGGTTAAATCTCCTCCTTTCGGCAAAAAAATCAAAGTTCCTCGATAAAAAGTCTCACCCAGACATTGATTTTTTAAAGCAGCATTAAAGGCTCGAGCTAACGGTTCGGCTACTTCCTCTTTAAAAGTTTTGTAAAAGGAATACGTCAACCCGTCCGGGCCCGGTGACGATTTGGTTTTGCCTTGCGCTATCACTTTCAAAATTTCCTCTTTCTCTATCGGAGCGATCATGGCTTGTTTTTCCTCCTCCGTAAGTCCTTTCAGATCGTCCTTGTTAGTTTTTTTAAGAAAATGTAACATATCTTCTTTTGAAATAACTTGCTTTCTATAAACCTTTGTGTAATAGTCTTCCATAATGTCCATCATCTCTCGAGGTTTTGTTTTGATCCTCTCTCCCGCGTTGTTCCTTAATCCTTTAAAGCTTTCCCTGCTGTTTGTCTTTTTGTCCGCTTCCCACTCTCCTTTGTCTATTATAGGACCGGTAGATCTATTTTTTTGTTTTTCCACTCTCAACCAATGTTGTTGCTGTTGATATTGCCTTATCGCTTCCGCCGATCTGTCTAATTCCTTTTTATCCCACGGTAGCCCTTTGTTTATTTTATAGTGAATTTTCAGGTAAGAATACAAGGCCCGTTGATAATTTCTGAGATCTATTTTGTACTCTTTTTTCGCCAAAGAAATACAGGTCCTCTTAACCGTTCTTTTTAACTCCTCCCACCACACGATCGGGCCCGTTCCTTCGTACGATCTCAACCTTTCGGAATAATCCATGACCTTTTCTAATTCTTCCTTGCAATCGGTATCCTGCAACAACCTAGGAGCGAGTCTCCAACCCGGTCTTCCTTTAATCAAAACCTCACCGGTGTAAAAGTCCATCATTAAAATCCCATGGTCAGACCACGGAGTTAAGAGAACTTGAACCCGGTTCACCTTTAGATCTTCTTTCCCCCAAATTCTATCTATCCTACTTACAAATCTGGGATGATAAAAAGTAAACTTTACCCCATCTAACTGCTGAAACCTTTCCATATAAACTTTCCTGCTCCAAATAGGGAAATACTCTAATTGATTATCTATAAGCGTCGCCTTATCTTGCAACCGCAAGTCTCTCTTTAATAAGTTTTGCAGTTCCCTCTCTTCGGGCGTCAGAGGTAATTCTTTCTTCTTACCTCCGAGATCACCGTTCGCTAAATTAACGTGGTCGCTCAAGCTTGTTCTATTGTTAAAATCTCCCACGATGATTAAAGACCTATTCGTTTGAACGTGATCCTTCAAAGTCTGCCATAATTTCTTCCTACGTTGAAGCGTAGTCGGCGCATAAAGGGCGCACAATCTAAAATGGATTTCTTCCTCGCTACCTTCCTCCCGCCTTTCCCGGAGACTGAAATCTACGACGACCAAATGTCCGGGATCGGCTTCTACGGTCCTCTTGATTTTCATTCCCCGTTTCCATTTTATTATCGCTCCTACTCCTCCTCTTCCCGTTTCGTTATATGACCAGACTGACGGTCCCCACGACCAAAATTTTTGAGCTAGACTTCTTTCCTTTTCCGAATCAAAATTAATTTCCTGCAAAATAATAATATCGGGGCCTAACTTCGAAAGAGCCGATAATATTTCTTCTCTCCTTTCCCGTTGTCTTAAACCTCTGCAATTCCAAGTGGCTATGGAAAAATTTGTATTTGTATTGAATTGTTTTGTATGATAAATTTTGATTTACGTCGTAGGACCGTACTTACTTAAACCTGTATTATATGATACAAACTTATGAATTTAATAACATCCCTTAAACTCTAAAAAACCTCTAAATTATATCTATATCTCTTTAGCTTATTCCCGTTCCTGAACTATCTCCAGAAATTGTCAATGAGTCTACCCCCTCCGATAGATTTGGAGGTGTAGTCCTACTAATTATATCCGGTTCCTGTCCGGTTCCTCCCGGGTGAGGGTTTTCAGGACAAGAACTTCCCTCTACCTTTTGTTCCTCTTCCACCGAGACCGTAGTTTGATCTAGACGTCGCCCTCCGGCTTTCGACGTCATCTCCTCTCCCGCGTCCTTTCCAGATTCGGGATTGTTTTCTTCTAAAATCTCCTTTCGTACATCTCGCTCTTCTGTTTCGTCGGGCTCTATTTCCATCTCTTCTTCTTCCGTTTGTTTCTTTTTTCCTTCTAACCCCCGTAATTCAGTTTTTTCCTCCATCGTGCGTCGTAATTTCTCTAATCGCCACTCCCATTCTTCTTTTCTTTTGCTGAGTTTATCTATTCTTTTGGAGCGCTCGTCGGTTCCCTTTTCCGTTTCATCTGCTAACAAAGAACGTATCTCTCTTCTCGCCATCCCGACTTCTACCTCCAGCATGTCATATTCCTCCTTCAGATCCGCCACGCTTCTCCTCGACAGCTGCCGACGCGTATCCGCCCCTTGCTTTTTCGCCCTCTTGTTTTCTCGAAGGTCTCTCTGCTCCTTGGGAGATTGATCGTTTTGGGGTTCTTTTCCTAACCCAGGGACGACACATGTTCTTTCCCTCTCTTCTTCCTGTTCCCCTATCTCCATGACTTCTTCTTCTTGTAACACTGAAAACCGGTTCTGAGTTTGAGGTCTCTCGGAAGATGATTTCCCCGCATCCTTTTCTTTACCTTTTCTGTGACTAGAAACTGTTTTCCACGCTTCGACACGTTCCCGTTCTTCCATTTCCCGACTTTGCCTGTACAACTCATCCTCTCGTTCCTTCTCAGACCCGTGGCTTTGTGTCGAGCTTCCCGCAGAGCTTCCGTTTCCTCCTCTCGCCTTTCCTAAAATGTCCCGAACTCGAGCGTATGACGTTCTTTTGTCCTTCGCCGCCTCGTTTTCTCTTTCTTTTTGCTTCCCGTCCCTTTCCGCTCGTTCCTTTTTTTCCTTTTCTTCCTGTCGTCTTTTCCCTTCGGTCGCTCTCCTCGAAGCTTCCCTAAATCTCTCGTCATCGTCCATATTATACTTGGAGGCCGGGCACCACATGTACGGGTGCCCGATTTGTCTACACAAGCTACAAGTCACCTCTCTGTCACAATGCATCGTGCTATGTCCTTTAGTTCCACACTTGGAACAGAGCGGAGTGGTACAATTGCGGCGATGGTGATCGTAACCTCCGCATTGGAAGCACGCCGAGGGCTGACCGCTATATCGGGTCATTCCCCTGTCCGCTCCCAAAAAGAAATACTTCGGCAAGTGCCTTGGTCCGCCGTAGGCCGTCCTGTCCAAGGCCACTATCGCTCTAAACTCTCCCGTCCAAATTCCCGCCTCGGATAGTTTCTTTTCCGGTTCCATCATGACTCGGCAATGACGGCCAAGCCACGTAGCGATGTCCTCTTTAGGTATACTCGTCGTTCGGAAGCTCACGGTCAAAACTTTAGTCTCTCCTCGAAAAAGAGGGACCACATCGTAATCCTTAAAAATCGAGGCTCTGTTTTTCACCGCCAATCGACACAAATCCCAAAACTTTTGGTACGCCCGTTCCGTTCTCAAGCAAATATCTATCTCCCTCATCCCTAGCGGGATGATAACCGCCAAAATGTCCTCCTTAGGATATTTCAAAAATCGAAAAAGTATCTCATTTTCAATATAGTTCCTCGATATTTTCTGCGGGTCCTGTCCTCTATACCGCAGACGTACTACATATCTCTGGCGAGCATCGTAGTCGTCCGGGATTCCCGAATAATATCGGTCTAAGAGTTCTTGATCTTCAAACATATCCAACTCTAAATCTCTGTATCCTCTCATATTTGGCCTTTCCCCTCCCATTCTATTCCCCGACCCCCCAGCATCGGACTCCCCCGCCGCAGCCGCAGCATAGGATCTCACCCTCTGCTTCCCTTGCGAAGGGGGCCCTTCCCGCGCTTCTGTATTTATTGTCGATTCCCCCTCCGTAACCTCTCCCCGTGTCGTATCATCTCCGACGATCGATTCTCTGGGTTTCTCCGAGGCCGCTACAGTACTCGGAGAAACCTCACGAGAAGGCGACGTCGGCGGCGGCGGAACGCCATTACTCACAAGACCAATTTTATAAACACTTCGTACAGGTGGAAGCGAATGTCCCAAAGTCCCTCTTTCCTTCGGCCGCGCTCCTTGTTGAAAATGCCGTTCCTTTCGCCCCCTGAGCGAATCTCCGAGCGCACGTTCATCACAGTCCACGTCCGCCAAAGGCGCCTTCGACTCCGACGAAAGTCCCGTCCCGCTTTCTCCTCCATCCGCACAGATCGAATCCTCGGCAGGGGAGAAAGCAGAAACACCAGCAGCATCCGGGCCCGACTTCCGTTTCCCCTCTCCGACCCCCCCATTATCTCGGGGAACGTCTACCCTCTCTTCTAACCGTACCACCTCCTCCAATTCTAATAAATCCGGGTCCGAACTCCACCTAATCAGTTCGGCTAAAGGACTGCCCGATCCCGAACTCCTTCCGCCTCTAACCCCTTCCGTCCCGTCTCCTTTTTTCCTCCCCTCCTGTGCTTTAGTCCCTACTGTTACAGAAGATTCCCGGATTTCCCCTTTCCCTTCCTCCGCTCGTTGTCCGCATTCTATTTCTACATCAGACAAGAGCTCCGACTCCATATCCGACTCCTCTCCCGACTCCTCCCCCGTCTCCGTCTCCGTTTCCGACACCCTGTGAAATCGAGTCTCAGATTCTACTTCGTTCGGATCCAACTCTACGCCTCCCGTCCTAGCCTTTTTCCCCCTATCGGCCGCCGGCGAGGGGTTTTCACTCCCCTCTTTCCTAGATCTCTTGCCTTTAGGTAAAGACTTCTCCCCCGAGCTAAGACCGAAAGTTAGGTCCTCACCGATTTGCGGGGACCCTGCAAGCGCAGAAGTCCCCTGTTCAATGAAAAAGGCCCGACTCTCCTCCTCCGTATCGCCATCCGGCTCCACCTCCGGGTCTCCCATTACAGGCGTTCTTCCTCCAGTCGTCAGCGAAGCTCCTCGCTCTTCCGTGACATCCGTCCCTCGGCTCCGCGTTTGCAAATCTAGAAAAGAGTCTCTCCCATATCTTTTCTTTAACGTCCCCCTCTGCCGTAAATAAGAAATTATTAAAGCCAACCACTCCATATAGTCCTCTCTCGTCATCACGAGATTTTTATCATTCGTGTCTCTACATAGGATAGGCTGAGCTAGCGTGCTTCGCCTCTCGGGTTTCTCCCATTCTCTCAAAACTTCTTGTAGCATTCTGATAAATTCCCTTTCTTCTAGCCATTTGGGAAAACTTTCCCGAGAGGTCCGCGGCTTACGCATGATCAACATCCGTTCGACAATATTCTCCGTCAACTTCACGGCCGTCACGGCATCCTCTCGGTCGGCAACCTCATTGCCTTTCAACAGTTCCAAAATAGGTTCACGCGCGCTTTCCAACAAGCGAAAAAGTTTCTCGTGTCCCAGTTTATTGAGCTTCTTTTCCTGAGCCGGCCCACTCAAAGCCACGCGTACCACTATAAATCCCCATAATTTGACCAGGTCATTTTCATCAAAGGGAGGGTACAAAAGAAATTTATGCACATCTTCCATAGGAAGGCACATTTGCGTTTCCCACTGCATTAAAATTCTTTTCTCTCTCGAGTTGGAAGAGTTGGCCCATTTATCTCTCAGACGTTCCTTTCTATTTTCTCCCTGTTTACTGTCATCTTTTTCGTCTGTCATATTCATAACGATGTCTGCCTGTTCCATCCCAGATCCAATGGGTGTATTCTGCAAAAAGGGGGTCTGTTGCTGCACAGACTCAAACATATCTGGACTACAATCAAAGTCCTTTTTTCCTTCCCCACTGTCAGTGTTTCTTCTTTGAAAAGAAACTACTTCAGAATCAGAAACAGACAAATAAGTGCCAGAATCAGCACTCAGAAATCCCGGTCTGTATGCTTTTACTTCCAAAAAGTCAGTGTCCCTGCTCCTTTGCTGCATTAAACTGTATTTTGCAGGTTCTGTACAGATTTCAGCTCCCATTGGACGTCTTCCCTGCCAGTCAATTTCAGGGGACCTTTGAAAAGCCTCTCCAGGCTTAATGGGCGATCTGTCCCTCCCCCTTTCCAGCGACCCCATTTCCTGCCAGCTCATTTCTACTTTCTGCCGGCTAAGAGGCACTTCCTGTGGCTCTCTGCAAACAAACGCTGAGTCATAATGAGTTTGCTCCGGGCCTGGCTCATCTGGAAGAGTCCACGAGGCCTGGGACCGGATTAGATCCTCTCCCCATTCGGGAAGAGAGCCCGCGGGTAGGGTTTTAACATCTCCTCCTCGGGTTTGGGGGCTTCCAACTCTCACCCCCCCTCCTTCTTCCTTTCGCTCCCTTAACAAAAGGTCTTCAGGTTGTTCCTTTGTATTTTCAATGGAAAAAAACTCCTTCTCACAAGAGGGGACTGAGAGCTCTCGCAAGGGCCCTTCCTTCTGTATTTCCCTCCCAGTTAGCATACCCTTTTCCTTCAAATCCTTTCTTTTCAAGTCTTCTACTAGATGGGGTACCCTTTCTTCACCCTCTGTTTTACTAAGGCGATCTTTTCCAGTTTCAGGGTTTTCAATGAAAGACTCACTGTGTTCTTTTCCGGTGTCAGCCACTTTGTCCTCTTCCTTCTGCAGAGCCGTGCCTGGGAGGTCAGCTTCCGACATCGTTTTCTCCTTGAATTTTTGGGGTAGAGACCCCAAAAAGGCATCTCCTAGTTCCCCAACACTTCCCCCACACTGCAGTTTCACAGTTTTTGGGGTACCATTCGTTTTGTCCAACGTAGAGCTCGTTATGCGTTTCCCAAAGCAGGAGCTGTTGTGAAACACCTCCTTCCACCTCAGTGGTTGAGGTTAAGGTTAAGGTTAAGGTTAAGGTTAAGGTTAAGGTTAGGGTTAGGGTTAGGGTTAGGGTTAGGGTTAGGGTTAGGGTTAGGGTTAGGGTTAGGGTTAGGGTTAGGGTTAGGGTTAGGGTTAGGGTTAGGGTTAGGGTTAGGGTTAGGGTTAGGGTTAGGGTTAGGGTTAGGGTTAGGGTTAGGGTTAGGAATAAATTTTTTTTTTTTTTTAGGAATAAATTTTTTATTTTAAAAAAACATACTACTGTACAGATAAAACAGATAAAACAGAAGTAAAGTATTCAAAAATTATACACAAGATTCAAATTATTTCAAAAAATAGTATACATACTTCTACATGACGCCATAAAAGTTACAAAATACAATTAACAGCCTTTTCATATTACCTTATTTCACCTCACTCCCTCCATCAACAGTACATTAGTGTATTACGTAATAGGCGTTGTCGAATTTTCCAACCACTTCCACCACTTTTGCCACCTATTGTTTGGAGTTCTTTTCTTTTCATATCTTGCTATTGATCTTACTCTATTAATAACAAATTGAACAGAGATCTCTACCTTTTCTTCGTTTCCACTCTTTAATGCTTTTGTACGCTGGATTCCTATAATCAGCAGCACTAAAAGATTTATCAAACGAACCGTTGTCCACGGCACCTTCCAAAACCCCTTTTCCTTACTACTCTTTTCCCTGTCCTTATTCTTATTCGGACCCACCTTTTTTTCCGGTCCTTGAAACCCCCCTGTCGGCTCTATTCCAGACAAGATATTTTCCCATGTTTGATTTTCCAAAAAGGGCCACTTCAAACGATCGGCCACCTTTTCCCACACCCGTTTAGCCGGTGGGCAATCCTGTATAAAATGCTGAAAAGTTTCTTTTTCCTTAACCCCGCCTAACCCAGTACTCTTCTTATTTACACAACCCGGTCTTTGGCACCGTTGGCGCTCGTCCGATCGCCACGGATTCGTTGTTCCTATACTGTAGACCTGATGGTACATTTTCCACCTTAGGTCCCACAAACTGTAAGGTATCCTTTTATCCTGAAACACACTTTGAGCTACATCGCCAGATTTTAAATAACGCGAGATATGTTCCTTACGTATGTTACGTTCTTTCCACACGTTTACAAAGTTGTTATTCAAAATATCTGTATATATTGTCCTTTTCACCTCCTTTAGACTCGTTTGCTGTTTTTTAAAAGAAGCAGATGGCACTTTCCAGAGGTGCATTAGAAGCACCGCTTCCCTAAGATATTTAGGCAAAGGAACCTTCATCGCTTCTGTCAGTTTAAAATTTGTCATTTCCTTCTCCCACCATTTTTTCCCCCATTGCATATTTTTCCATTTGTCTCCATACACGGATCGAATCGCCACCCGTCCCTTACCATCTCCTGCAAACCCTCCCTGGTGAAAATTATTACTCACAAAGGTTGCTATAAAGAGGGGGCCGATGGCAGGTAGTCCCAATCCTCCCTCACTTACTTTCAAATATGCCACCGTCCTAGACAGAGGATAATTCTTAATTCGCCAAAGAAATAGAAAAAGTTGCGTATTCACCCTCTCTATCACTTTTTTTGGTGGCGGGTATACCACCGCCAAATTATTAGCAGCTGTTACACAATAGGTATTGAAATATTTTACTTTTCTATACACATCCAGATTCCATCCCTTCCATTTTTTAAGTTTTTCCTCTACTCTTTTTTCCCATAAAAGCCAGTTTTCTTCCCAGCCGTCTTCCGTCAAAGAAAAACTAACTCCCAGGATCTTAACGGCAGCTGTCTCTATTTCATCTTCATCGGATTCATCAGATTCCCCTTTCTGTTCTCGTCGTTCCGACCTTCCCCGTCGTTTACTCTCCGCTTCTTGTAATGTCGTGACTTTGATCGTTCTCTCTCTGATCTTCAAATCATAAATTTTGCTTTTATTTTGATTCACCGCCGCTCCCGAAGCCCTACCGTATTCTTCCAAGTGCTTCACGACCCTTTCCGTCTCTTCCTTTCGTGTCAGGAAGACATAAACGTCGTCGGCGTGCGCTATAGTCTTCACCTCCTGAGGCGTGATTTTCTTTTGTCTCCCAGACGTTTCCGGTTCTCTCTCCTCCTCTGCCGTTAATCCCAAAGGCAGTCCACGAATACGCTCGTCCCGCTGAATGGAAGCTAGCAGCGGGTCTATCGCCAGTATATATAACAAAGGGCTCAACGGGCAACCCTGTCTCAGTCCCGATTTGATTCTCACCTCCGATCCCTTCCATCCGTTTATTTGCGGCGTGACGGATGCGTTTTTGTACAGAACGCGCAAGTGTTCTATAAATACCAGCGGAACTCCCTTCAGCGTTAAAACTTCCCATAGATAATCTTGATCGACCCTGTCGAAAGCTTTCGACTGGTCTAATTGAAGCAAACCTCGATTTTGAGGTTTCAAACTCCGAAAGTGAAAAAATTCTCTGACCAAACATAAAGAGTCTGACATTCGTCTACCGGGGACGGCGCTCGTTTGCAAGCCCACTACCAATTTTGAAACCACTTTAGATAGCCTGTTGTTGAGAACTTTCGCTAAAATCCTATAGTCTACATCAGTGAGGGTAATCGGGCGCCAATTTTCAGGAAGGGTTAAATCTCCTCCTTTCGGCAAAAAAATCAAAGTTCCTCGATAAAAAGTCTCACCCAGACATTGATTTTTTAAAGCAGCATTAAAGGCTCGAGCTAACGGTTCGGCTACTTCCTCTTTAAAAGTTTTGTAAAAGGAATACGTCAACCCGTCCGGGCCCGGTGACGATTTGGTTTTGCCTTGCGCTATCACTTTCAAAATTTCCTCTTTCTCTATCGGAGCGATCATGGCTTGTTTTTCCTCCTCCGTAAGTCCTTTCAGATCGTCCTTGTTAGTTTTTTTAAGAAAATGTAACATATCTTCTTTTGAAATAACTTGCTTTCTATAAACCTTTGTGTAATAGTCTTCCATAATGTCCATCATCTCTCGAGGTTTTGTTTTGATCCTCTCTCCCGCGTTGTTCCTTAATCCTTTAAAGCTTTCCCTGCTGTTTGTCTTTTTGTCCGCTTCCCACTCTCCTTTGTCTATTATAGGACCGGTAGATCTATTTTTTTGTTTTTCCACTCTCAACCAATGTTGTTGCTGTTGATATTGCCTTATCGCTTCCGCCGATCTGTCTAATTCCTTTTTATCCCACGGTAGCCCTTTGTTTATTTTATAGTGAATTTTCAGGTAAGAATACAAGGCCCGTTGATAATTTCTGAGATCTATTTTGTACTCTTTTTTCGCCAAAGAAATACAGGTCCTCTTAACCGTTCTTTTTAACTCCTCCCACCACACGATCGGGCCCGTTCCTTCGTACGATCTCAACCTTTCGGAATAATCCATGACCTTTTCTAATTCTTCCTTGCAATCGGTATCCTGCAACAACCTAGGAGCGAGTCTCCAACCCGGTCTTCCTTTAATCAAAACCTCACCGGTGTAAAAGTCCATCATTAAAATCCCATGGTCAGACCACGGAGTTAAGAGAACTTGAACCCGGTTCACCTTTAGATCTTCTTTCCCCCAAATTCTATCTATCCTACTTACAAATCTGGGATGATAAAAAGTAAACTTTACCCCATCTAACTGCTGAAACCTTTCCATATAAACTTTCCTGCTCCAAATAGGGAAATACTCTAATTGATTATCTATAAGCGTCGCCTTATCTTGCAACCGCAAGTCTCTCTTTAATAAGTTTTGCAGTTCCCTCTCTTCGGGCGTCAGAGGTAATTCTTTCTTCTTACCTCCGAGATCACCGTTCGCTAAATTAACGTGGTCGCTCAAGCTTGTTCTATTGTTAAAATCTCCCACGATGATTAAAGACCTATTCGTTTGAACGTGATCCTTCAAAGTCTGCCATAATTTCTTCCTACGTTGAAGCGTAGTCGGCGCATAAAGGGCGCACAATCTAAAATGGATTTCTTCCTCGCTACCTTCCTCCCGCCTTTCCCGGAGACTGAAATCTACGACGACCAAATGTCCGGGATCGGCTTCTACGGTCCTCTTGATTTTCATTCCCCGTTTCCATTTTATTATCGCTCCTACTCCTCCTCTTCCCGTTTCGTTATATGACCAGACTGACGGTCCCCACGACCAAAATTTTTGAGCTAGACTTCTTTCCTTTTCCGAATCAAAATTAATTTCCTGCAAAATAATAATATCGGGGCCTAACTTCGAAAGAGCCGATAATATTTCTTCTCTCCTTTCCCGTTGTCTTAAACCTCTGCAATTCCAAGTGGCTATGGAAAAATTTGTATTTGTATTGAATTGTTTTGTATGATAAATTTTGATTTACGTCGTAGGACCGTACTTACTTAAACCTGTATTATATGATACAAACTTATGAATTTAATAACATCCCTTAAACTCTAAAAAACCTCTAAATTATATCTATATCTCTTTAGCTTATTCCCGTTCCTGAACTATCTCCAGAAATTGTCAATGAGTCTACCCCCTCCGATAGATTTGGAGGTGTAGTCCTACTAATTATATCCGGTTCCTGTCCGGTTCCTCCCGGGTGAGGGTTTTCAGGACAAGAACTTCCCTCTACCTTTTGTTCCTCTTCCACCGAGACCGTAGTTTGATCTAGACGTCGCCCTCCGGCTTTCGACGTCATCTCCTCTCCCGCGTCCTTTCCAGATTCGGGATTGTTTTCTTCTAAAATCTCCTTTCGTACATCTCGCTCTTCTGTTTCGTCGGGCTCTATTTCCATCTCTTCTTCTTCCGTTTGTTTCTTTTTTCCTTCTAACCCCCGTAATTCAGTTTTTTCCTCCATCGTGCGTCGTAATTTCTCTAATCGCCACTCCCATTCTTCTTTTCTTTTGCTGAGTTTATCTATTCTTTTGGAGCGCTCGTCGGTTCCCTTTTCCGTTTCATCTGCTAACAAAGAACGTATCTCTCTTCTCGCCATCCCGACTTCTACCTCCAGCATGTCATATTCCTCCTTCAGATCCGCCACGCTTCTCCTCGACAGCTGCCGACGCGTATCCGCCCCTTGCTTTTTCGCCCTCTTGTTTTCTCGAAGGTCTCTCTGCTCCTTGGGAGATTGATCGTTTTGGGGTTCTTTTCCTAACCCAGGGACGACACATGTTCTTTCCCTCTCTTCTTCCTGTTCCCCTATCTCCATGACTTCTTCTTCTTGTAACACTGAAAACCGGTTCTGAGTTTGAGGTCTCTCGGAAGATGATTTCCCCGCATCCTTTTCTTTACCTTTTCTGTGACTAGAAACTGTTTTCCACGCTTCGACACGTTCCCGTTCTTCCATTTCCCGACTTTGCCTGTACAACTCATCCTCTCGTTCCTTCTCAGACCCGTGGCTTTGTGTCGAGCTTCCCGCAGAGCTTCCGTTTCCTCCTCTCGCCTTTCCTAAAATGTCCCGAACTCGAGCGTATGACGTTCTTTTGTCCTTCGCCGCCTCGTTTTCTCTTTCTTTTTGCTTCCCGTCCCTTTCCGCTCGTTCCTTTTTTTCCTTTTCTTCCTGTCGTCTTTTCCCTTCGGTCGCTCTCCTCGAAGCTTCCCTAAATCTCTCGTCATCGTCCATATTATACTTGGAGGCCGGGCACCACATGTACGGGTGCCCGATTTGTCTACACAAGCTACAAGTCACCTCTCTGTCACAATGCATCGTGCTATGTCCTTTAGTTCCACACTTGGAACAGAGCGGAGTGGTACAATTGCGGCGATGGTGATCGTAACCTCCGCATTGGAAGCACGCCGAGGGCTGACCGCTATATCGGGTCATTCCCCTGTCCGCTCCCAAAAAGAAATACTTCGGCAAGTGCCTTGGTCCGCCGTAGGCCGTCCTGTCCAAGGCCACTATCGCTCTAAACTCTCCCGTCCAAATTCCCGCCTCGGATAGTTTCTTTTCCGGTTCCATCATGACTCGGCAATGACGGCCAAGCCACGTAGCGATGTCCTCTTTAGGTATACTCGTCGTTCGGAAGCTCACGGTCAAAACTTTAGTCTCTCCTCGAAAAAGAGGGACCACATCGTAATCCTTAAAAATCGAGGCTCTGTTTTTCACCGCCAATCGACACAAATCCCAAAACTTTTGGTACGCCCGTTCCGTTCTCAAGCAAATATCTATCTCCCTCATCCCTAGCGGGATGATAACCGCCAAAATGTCCTCCTTAGGATATTTCAAAAATCGAAAAAGTATCTCATTTTCAATATAGTTCCTCGATATTTTCTGCGGGTCCTGTCCTCTATACCGCAGACGTACTACATATCTCTGGCGAGCATCGTAGTCGTCCGGGATTCCCGAATAATATCGGTCTAAGAGTTCTTGATCTTCAAACATATCCAACTCTAAATCTCTGTATCCTCTCATATTTGGCCTTTCCCCTCCCATTCTATTCCCCGACCCCCCAGCATCGGACTCCCCCGCCGCAGCCGCAGCATAGGATCTCACCCTCTGCTTCCCTTGCGAAGGGGGCCCTTCCCGCGCTTCTGTATTTATTGTCGATTCCCCCTCCGTAACCTCTCCCCGTGTCGTATCATCTCCGACGATCGATTCTCTGGGTTTCTCCGAGGCCGCTACAGTACTCGGAGAAACCTCACGAGAAGGCGACGTCGGCGGCGGCGGAACGCCATTACTCACAAGACCAATTTTATAAACACTTCGTACAGGTGGAAGCGAATGTCCCAAAGTCCCTCTTTCCTTCGGCCGCGCTCCTTGTTGAAAATGCCGTTCCTTTCGCCCCCTGAGCGAATCTCCGAGCGCACGTTCATCACAGTCCACGTCCGCCAAAGGCGCCTTCGACTCCGACGAAAGTCCCGTCCCGCTTTCTCCTCCATCCGCACAGATCGAATCCTCGGCAGGGGAGAAAGCAGAAACACCAGCAGCATCCGGGCCCGACTTCCGTTTCCCCTCTCCGACCCCCCCATTATCTCGGGGAACGTCTACCCTCTCTTCTAACCGTACCACCTCCTCCAATTCTAATAAATCCGGGTCCGAACTCCACCTAATCAGTTCGGCTAAAGGACTGCCCGATCCCGAACTCCTTCCGCCTCTAACCCCTTCCGTCCCGTCTCCTTTTTTCCTCCCCTCCTGTGCTTTAGTCCCTACTGTTACAGAAGATTCCCGGATTTCCCCTTTCCCTTCCTCCGCTCGTTGTCCGCATTCTATTTCTACATCAGACAAGAGCTCCGACTCCATATCCGACTCCTCTCCCGACTCCTCCCCCGTCTCCGTCTCCGTTTCCGACACCCTGTGAAATCGAGTCTCAGATTCTACTTCGTTCGGATCCAACTCTACGCCTCCCGTCCTAGCCTTTTTCCCCCTATCGGCCGCCGGCGAGGGGTTTTCACTCCCCTCTTTCCTAGATCTCTTGCCTTTAGGTAAAGACTTCTCCCCCGAGCTAAGACCGAAAGTTAGGTCCTCACCGATTTGCGGGGACCCTGCAAGCGCAGAAGTCCCCTGTTCAATGAAAAAGGCCCGACTCTCCTCCTCCGTATCGCCATCCGGCTCCACCTCCGGGTCTCCCATTACAGGCGTTCTTCCTCCAGTCGTCAGCGAAGCTCCTCGCTCTTCCGTGACATCCGTCCCTCGGCTCCGCGTTTGCAAATCTAGAAAAGAGTCTCTCCCATATCTTTTCTTTAACGTCCCCCTCTGCCGTAAATAAGAAATTATTAAAGCCAACCACTCCATATAGTCCTCTCTCGTCATCACGAGATTTTTATCATTCGTGTCTCTACATAGGATAGGCTGAGCTAGCGTGCTTCGCCTCTCGGGTTTCTCCCATTCTCTCAAAACTTCTTGTAGCATTCTGATAAATTCCCTTTCTTCTAGCCATTTGGGAAAACTTTCCCGAGAGGTCCGCGGCTTACGCATGATCAACATCCGTTCGACAATATTCTCCGTCAACTTCACGGCCGTCACGGCATCCTCTCGGTCGGCAACCTCATTGCCTTTCAACAGTTCCAAAATAGGTTCACGCGCGCTTTCCAACAAGCGAAAAAGTTTCTCGTGTCCCAGTTTATTGAGCTTCTTTTCCTGAGCCGGCCCACTCAAAGCCACGCGTACCACTATAAATCCCCATAATTTGACCAGGTCATTTTCATCAAAGGGAGGGTACAAAAGAAATTTATGCACATCTTCCATAGGAAGGCACATTTGCGTTTCCCACTGCATTAAAATTCTTTTCTCTCTCGAGTTGGAAGAGTTGGCCCATTTATCTCTCAGACGTTCCTTTCTATTTTCTCCCTGTTTACTGTCATCTTTTTCGTCTGTCATATTCATAACGATGTCTGCCTGTTCCATCCCAGATCCAATGGGTGTATTCTGCAAAAAGGGGGTCTGTTGCTGCACAGACTCAAACATATCTGGACTACAATCAAAGTCCTTTTTTCCTTCCCCACTGTCAGTGTTTCTTCTTTGAAAAGAAACTACTTCAGAATCAGAAACAGACAAATAAGTGCCAGAATCAGCACTCAGAAATCCCGGTCTGTATGCTTTTACTTCCAAAAAGTCAGTGTCCCTGCTCCTTTGCTGCATTAAACTGTATTTTGCAGGTTCTGTACAGATTTCAGCTCCCATTGGACGTCTTCCCTGCCAGTCAATTTCAGGGGACCTTTGAAAAGCCTCTCCAGGCTTAATGGGCGATCTGTCCCTCCCCCTTTCCAGCGACCCCATTTCCTGCCAGCTCATTTCTACTTTCTGCCGGCTAAGAGGCACTTCCTGTGGCTCTCTGCAAACAAACGCTGAGTCATAATGAGTTTGCTCCGGGCCTGGCTCATCTGGAAGAGTCCACGAGGCCTGGGACCGGATTAGATCCTCTCCCCATTCGGGAAGAGAGCCCGCGGGTAGGGTTTTAACATCTCCTCCTCGGGTTTGGGGGCTTCCAACTCTCACCCCCCCTCCTTCTTCCTTTCGCTCCCTTAACAAAAGGTCTTCAGGTTGTTCCTTTGTATTTTCAATGGAAAAAAACTCCTTCTCACAAGAGGGGACTGAGAGCTCTCGCAAGGGCCCTTCCTTCTGTATTTCCCTCCCAGTTAGCATACCCTTTTCCTTCAAATCCTTTCTTTTCAAGTCTTCTACTAGATGGGGTACCCTTTCTTCACCCTCTGTTTTACTAAGGCGATCTTTTCCAGTTTCAGGGTTTTCAATGAAAGACTCACTGTGTTCTTTTCCGGTGTCAGCCACTTTGTCCTCTTCCTTCTGCAGAGCCGTGCCTGGGAGGTCAGCTTCCGACATCGTTTTCTCCTTGAATTTTTGGGGTAGAGACCCCAAAAAGGCATCTCCTAGTTCCCCAACACTTCCCCCACACTGCAGTTTCACAGTTTTTGGGGTACCATTCGTTTTGTCCAACGTAGAGCTCGTTATGCGTTTCCCAAAGCAGGAGCTGTTGTGAAACACCTCCTTCCACCTCAGTGGTTGAGGTTAAGGTTAAGGTTAAGGTTAAGGTTAAGGTTAGGGTTAGGGTTAGGGTTAGGGTTAGGGTTAGGGTTAGGGTTAGGGTTAGGGTTAGGGTTAGGGTTAGGGTTAGGGTTAGGGTTAGGGTTAGGGTTAGGGTTAGGGTTAGGGTTAGGGTTAGGGTTAGGGTTAGGGTTAGGGTTAGGGTTAGGATGAGAGATTTTTTTTGGATGAGAGATTTTTATTGGTGTCAAACACCCTGTTCACCTGGCGTCTATAGTACAATACCCGATGCGCGAAAACGCGTGACAAAACAAGTGCGGCCCCGAACCCCCCCCCCCAGTCTCGTGCCCCTAACTCATACAAAGTGCTTCCTCTCTGTCCTCATCACTAATACAATGGTCTGCTGCAATCTACATGGCGTCCTCGTCGTTGCTAGTCCGCGTGCTGCTGCATGCTGCTCTCACTGCCCTTGGTGTCACGTGATGGGCGTATCCAAGTCCGCCGCCTTCCACGGCCATCGGCGCCGCCACTCCTGCGTGGGCAAGCGCCCCCGATCCCGCTGGCACTGCCCGTCCAGCTGCCTACAAATGACGCGTGCCGATGTCCGTGCGTCACACTCGTGCAGTTCTGGGTTTGCTGCGAGCGCCGCGTCCAGTCCTTGCATGGGCCGCCCTCGCCGTTGCTTGAGCTCCCACCGTCGTTGAAAGGCCAAGGCCAGCAGCACATAAAGATTGAGGAGCCTCACGGTGGGCCAGGGCACCCTCCAGTAACCCCCTCTTCCTCGCCCTCCCTTCTGTGTGCCCCCCTCCTCCCTTGTGCTTCGCTCCCTCCCTCTTTCCCCCGCTTTTCCTGTTTCTCTTTGCTTCTCCAGCTGTTGCGTTGTGCGCTGGGTCTCCTCGTTCCCCCCTGCCCTATGTCGACCTTCGGACTCGCCGTCCTCCTTACGGCCCTCTGTTCCCTCCTCCTCCTCCTCCTTCCTCTGCTGCACCCCTCCTCCCCCTCCACTCCCCATCCTCTCCCTCCCCTTTCCCGCCCCCTTGTCTCCATGCCTTCCGGTTGTTTCCCCCTTTGCCTGCGACGGTTCCTCCCCTTCAATTTCCCCTTTTGTAAAAACTTGCTCTTTCCCATTCCTTGGCGCCCACTCCCTGTTGTTTTGCAGCGGCAGCGGCGGCGGCAGCAGCTGCCTCCTTTTCTTCAGCGGCATGCTCGTTTCACCCCCGCCAGCACCCCTTTTTTGCCCCCCCTTCCCGCTTTCTCCTCTCTCATTTGCCGCCCCCACCCTCCCTTGCCTTTGCTTCTCCGGCCCCCGCACGCCCCCCGCCGGCTCTCGCCCCGAGACGATGCTCTCCCAGGGCTGCTCGAGCAAGGCTGGCCAATGGAGCGCCCGCGCCACCTCTTCCCAGAGGCGTCGCGCGGCCGGGCACGTGCTGACGGCGTGCTCCACCGTCTCCTGTTGCGCCCCCCGCGCGAAGCCCACGTTCTCCCTCTGGCACCGGACGCGCACACACGCCTGCCCTGTTTCCCCTCCGTCGTCGGCCTCGTCTCGCCTTCTTAACCACGGCTTACAGCCCTGCACGTTCAGGACGAGATGGAAAGCCCTCCAACGTGTCTCCCAGAGCCGGTACGGCACCCGCCGGTCCTGGAAAGTCTCTATCGGGTAGGAGAGCTCGCGCAGATACTGCGGCCGGCCCTCCCGCCCCTCTTTCCGCCGCTCCTTCTCCGCGTGCGGCCCGAAGTGGCGCGCCTCCAACATGTCCCAATAGAGGCTCCTCTTGAGCTGGGCCATCTCGACCTTCTCCCCCCCTCCAGCCCCGCACCTGGCAGCTGCAGCGGGCAGTCGGGGGCCCTTGAACACGGGCGGCGGCGGCATCGGCCGCAGCGCCCGCGCCGGCACCCTCCACGCCCGCACCGCCCCATAGACCTCCGCGAGGTAGTCAGGCCCCATCACCCTCTCCGCGGCCGTGATGACGTAATCCCATCGGCCCTCCTCCCACCATCGCTGCGCCCAGCGCGTCCCCCGCCATCCCCTGCAAAAGCCTTCCATCCAAAAGGGCACCGCCTCCTCCTCCTCCTCCTCCTTTGCTCTTCCCGATCCCCCCTGTCCGGCCCCCGTCTCCATTTCGCCGTTGTGGCTGCCCTCCTCCCCTCCTCCTCCTCTTCTTCTCGCCCAACGGCCGAAATTCTGCACCAAGAAGGCCGTCAGCAGCGCCGCGCCCAGGGCCGGGAAGGCCAGTCCGCCGTGGGAGATGGGACGATAGGCGACGGCTCGCGCCAACGGGAACGTCTTCGTGCCCCACAAGAACTGGAACAGGGTCCCCTCGATCTCCCGCACGAGCCGCTCCGGTGGCGGGTAGACGGCGGCCAACTGCGCCGCGGGCGGCACTAGGTACGTCCGGACGTACACCGCCCGCTGGTACATACTCAGGCTCGCGCCCCAGCTCTTCCAGCGCGCCACCCTCTCGCGCGCCCGCTCGGCCCAGTCGCTCCAGTTCTTGCCCCATCCCTCCCTCCGGATGGAAAAAAAGACGCCCAGCATCTTGAGCCCCGTCTCCTGCGCCCCCCCCTCCTCTTCCGACTCCAGCGCCGACTCCCGCTCCTCCCCCCTCCCCCCTTTCCCCCCCTGCCCCTCGTCCGCCCCCGCCCTCTTCCGTTTCCCACCACCCCTTTTTGTCCCGCTGCGCGGCGGCGCCATCCTCCTGAGCCGCTGCGCCAGCGGCTCCCTGCGGATCGTGCCCTCTTCGGTGCCGCCCAGACGGAGGTCGAACGTCACGACGCAACTCTTGTCGGGGTTGACACGCGCGCCCGACGCCGCCTGGAACTCGTCCAACAGACGGCTCACCCACGCCAGCTCGCCCTCGTCGCGCACAAGCAGCGCCACGTCATCCGCGTGCGCCACCAACTTCAACGGCGCCGACGCCGACCCCCCTATCCCTTCCTCGAAACGCACGCCCACCAGCCCCCGCTCCATACGGCTCAGCAGCGTATCGAGGCAGAGGACGTAGAGCAGCGGGCTCATGGGGCAGCCTTGCCGCACCCCCGATCGCACCGGGATCTTGTTGGTGCCGCGGTGCCCGCCGCCCAGCTGCGCCACCACAGCCGCGTCCCGGTAGAGCAGGCGCACGTAGCGCACGAACTCGGGCGGCACGCCCTTCCGGCCAAGCACCTCCCACAAGAAGGCGTGATGGATGTTGTCAAAGGCCTTCTGCTGGTCCAGCAGCAGCAACAGGCCCCCCCATCGCCGCCGTCGGATCGACAGGAACAGCTCCCGCAACGCGCACAGCGAGTCCACCATCCGCCGGCCGGGCACGGCGCTCGTCTGCGTGCGCACCACCAGGCGCTCGGCCACGCGCGCCAACCGCCCGTTGAGCACCTTCGCCAACACGCGGTAGTCCACGTTGGTCAACACGATCGGCCGCCAGTTCTGGGGCAGCGTGCCGTCCCCCGCGGCCGGTTTCGGCAGGAAGATCAGCGTCCCCTCGCCGAACGCCGCGCTCGTGCGGTCCCGGGCGAGGCACCCGCTCAGCACCTCCGCCAGCGGCGCTGCCAGCCAGCTGCGGAAGCACCGATAGAACGCCCAGCCCAGCCCGTCGGGGCCCGGCGCCGATCGGCTCCGGCCGCCCGCGATCGCCTCCGACACCTCCGCCTCGGTCACGGGTCCTAGCAGGGTGCGCGCGTCGTCGGCGCTCAGCCGCCGCGGCACGGCGCCCCCCTCCGCCGCATCCAAGAACGCCCTACTACTGCTGGCGTGGATGCCGGCCTTCTCCGCGAAGATCGCCCCGTAATAAGCCTCCATGATGCGGAGCATATCGGCCGGCCGGCCGCTGACCGGCTCGTCCTTCGAGCGCCGTAGTCCCCGCATCGCGCCTCCCCCACCCCCCGTGCCGCCTCCGCCTCGCGCCTCCCTCGCCCTGGCCCACTCGTCCCGGGCCACCACCGGGCCCGTCACGCGCGTCTCCCTCTCCTCCCGGCGTGTCCGCCGCCGCTGCCGGTGGTACCCCGCGACCACCTCTCGGGCCCGCTGCAGCACCGCCGGGTCACACGGCAAGCCCCGCGCCACCCGCGCGTGGCACTGCACAAACCGATAGACGGCCTCGTGATAGCGCCGCGTCTCGCCCTCGTACGCCGCCCGTTCTTGTCTCCGACAGCGGCGCCGCACCTCCCGCTTCACCCGCTCCCACCACGCCATCGGGCCGCTCTCTTCGGCATCCTCCTCCCGCTCCTCCCCTCCGTAGAAACCCGCCCGCCGGAGCGTCAAGAGGCACGCCAACGTGGTCTCGATGAGACTCCGGCACGCCGGCTGCTCCATCGCCTCCCGCCGCAGGCGCCACAACCGCGGCGGCCCCCGCGGCGGCACCTCCCCCACGCCCAACGTGACCCGCAACATCCCGTGGTCCGACCACGGCGTGAGCACCACCGAGCAGCGGTCCGCACACACACATACCGGCGCCCGCACGCGGTCGACACGACTCATGAAGCACGGATGGTAAAAGGTATACGGTGGTGGTGGCGGCGGTGGCGGCCCCATCGCGGCCCCCTGCTCTCCACCGTCCCCTCCCGGTACCGCGCCTTTGCACAGCCCCCGATAGCGATATGTGCCCTCGTAGGCCTGCCGACACCACACCGGGAAGAACTCCAGGCCAGCGTCGCCTTCCTCCGTCGGGCCGGCCTCGGGCCTGCCCCCCCACTCGTCGACGCCACGTCCTCGATGGCCTTTGCGGTCGAGCGCCACGTCCCGCAAACCGAGCTCGTCGGCTAAGAAGCGCTCCAACTCGCGCTCGTCCGGCTGAAGCGCTGTCCGCCGCCGCTGCTGCTGTTGCTGCGGAACGCGCAGGCCTCCCCCTCCCTCTCCCCTGCCTTCTGCTGCTGTTGGGACGCAGGCTGGAGCCGCTGGTCGCGCTTCTGCGGTTTCTCCCCCCGCCTTTGCATGAGCTTCGAGCGTCTGCCGTGACAACTTCGGCGGCAGCTCCGCGAGACCCACGTAGGTCCCCCGGTCAGCCGGCCGCGAGCGGTTGTTAAAATCGCCCGCGATCACCAAGCACCGCCGGTTCCCCGTCCCCCGACCTCCCCGCGCTTGCGTCCGCGGACACACATCCCGCAAACGGCCCCAAAACTCGCGCCGCCGCGCCGCCGCCACCGGCGCGTACAGGCCACAGAGCCGGAAGGCGCGAGCCTCCGTCCGGTCACCGGCCCATCCCCTCAATGTCACGTCCACTACCAGCAATCGGCCCGGCACCGCCTCCACCACCGCATCCACGACCAGATCGTCACGCGACCGGAAGAGCACCGCCACCCCAGCGCTGCGCTCCTCAGGGTCATAAGACCAAATGGAGGGGCCCGCCCTCCACAAACGCTGCGCCCGGCTACGCTCTCGCTCGCTCGCCACGTGCGTCTCCTGCAAGAAGACCACGTCCGCCGGCAGGCGGCTCAGCGCGGGCAGGATCTCCTCCATCCGCCGCACCGTGCGCAGCCCGCGGACGTTCCAGGTCACCAGCGTCAACCTGTGCGTCTGGGCCTGCGCTCTCCTTATAGGTGAGTCTCCCCGGTCTAGTCCCTGGCTATCGGCTCTGTCGTGGGATGCCATCGCGATTTTTATTCGGGGGGAAGGGGCATCGCCGAGGCTTCGGACTCCCTGTCTACCACCGCTTTCAAATGGACCATCCCATCCGCGGCGTCGGTGGCGTCGCCCATGGCGTCGGCATCAGCGACCCCGCCCTCCTCCCCTCCTCCCGCCCCCTCCTTCTTCTCTGCCCCCGCCGCCTCACCTTTTGGGTGTTGTTGCGGAGAGCGTGGCTCGCCCACCCGCTTTCCTCGTGATGGCGGCGATGCAGCCTCACTTTGTTGCATCGACTCTGGAGCGCCCCCCCCTCCCAACGGCGGCGGCGGCAGCGATGGCGGCGGCGGTGACACCACCACCATGGCTCCTTCCCCAGTCGGATGCGGGGAGTCTGGATACGAGACGAGAGGGTCAGAGACTACCGCGCCTCTCTCATCCCTTTGGTACTGAGACTTCCCCTCTTGCCCCATTATGCCATCGCCTGCTTCCGCCACACCGCTCCCTCCGGCCTCGGCCTCGACACAGCTCCCTCCCCCGCCCTTCCTCCGAGTGGTTGCCGCTCCCGGCAGCCCTCCCACCCCCACTCGCCCGCCCTCGCTTCCGCTCTGCTCGGCGTCCCCCTCCTCAGCACTCATTTCCCCTTTTCTTCCGACAGGCTGCGGCTTTTGCCGCTTCCTCGGCCGCCGCTGCACCCTCTGCTCCCGCGGCCCCCTTCCGCCGGCCCCCTCCTCCCTCGATTCCGACTCCTCCTCTCCCGCCTCCATCGTCGGGCTCGCCGAACCGTTGGGCGGCGTGGGCCGCTTCGCTGACTTCTTCCCCTTAGCCGACGGCTTCACGCCTTGTCGCGGTCGATGCCGCCCTTGGTCCTGCTCCCGCTCCTCCCCCTCTTCCATCTCGACCACCCGCACTTCCCCCTCCTCCTCCTCAGCCCCCTCCACCCGCTCCCCCAACAACGCGAACGCATTGCTCGTCTGCAACGTCACGTCTTCCCAGTACCCGCTCGCCGCTCTCTTGGCACCCTGCCGACTCCCGTGCCCGTCCCTCCCCTCCGCCAACGCTCCCGTTCCCGGCGGGCGTCCCGGCTTCCCTTGCCTGCCCTCCGCTTCCCCCTTCGCTGCCCACTCCATGCTATCCCCTCCCCTCCCCTCTAACCTCCCCTTTTTCCCCCCCACCACGTGCCAGTCCTGTTCTTCTCTCCCCCCGCTCCCCTCCTCTCGCCGCTGCCTCCCCCCCTCTTCTTCTCTCGGACGTTGCTGCCGCTGCTGCGGCTGCTGCGGCCGCTGCCCCCGGCTCTGGCGTCGGTGCCACTCCTGCGCCTCGGCGCGTTCCCTCCCCATCTGAGCCGCCCGGCACGCCCGGGCGTACCGCTCCTCGTCCTCCCTGTTGTACTGCGCACTGGGACACCAGTAATACGTGTGGCCCAGCTCCTCACACAAATTGCAACGGATCGTGCCCTGCTGACAAGCGGCAGTCGGGTGCCCACGCACGCCGCAGCGCGAACACTGCGGGGTCAAGCAGCTCCGGCGCCGGTGTCCATAGGAGCCGCACTGAAAACAGGCCGGCGGCTGGCCACTATACCGGGTGATGCCGCGCTCCGAACCCAAGTAGAAATACTTGGGCAAGCGGCCGTCTCCCCCCGAGTTGCCCGCACCCATCCCCCCCAGGTCGGCTCCCAAGCCCTCCGGACCCATCGCCGCCTCACGGTCCCGCCGCCCCGCGGCGTCCTTGAACGCCACCACGCAGCGGTACTCGCCCGTCCAGAATCCGTGGCGATCGCGTCGCTTCTCCGGCCCCATCAAGATCGTGGCGTAACGGGAGAGCCACAGCGCCACGTCCCCCTCCGGAATCGCCGAAGTGCGGAACGCGACGGTCAACACCTTCGTATCCCCTCGGAAGAGAGGCACGAGGTCAAACCCCGCCAACAGGTCGGGCTGCCGCTGGCGCACCCGCCGACATTCCGCCCAGAAGCGGCGATACGCGCTCTCCGACGCCAAACAGACGTCCGTCTCTTGAGAGCCGGGCAACTGGATCACCGCCACGACATCATCGCGGCGCAACCCCATCGCACGCACGAGCAACTCGGCGGCCACGTAGTCCCGCGTATCCCGCCCGTCCTCCGGGCCGCGCAAGTAACGGAAACGGACCACGTACCGCCGCCACGGGTCCGCAGACGCCGCGTCAGGGAAATCTTCAAGGACGCGACCCAACAAGCCCTCCTCTTCCTCCCTCTCAGCCTCCGCCCTCGCCTCCCTCTCCCGTGCGCCCTGCCACTGCCGCTGCTGCCCCTGCTGCCGCTGCCGCTGCGACCCCGCCTGCTGCGATGCCTCAGCGCCGGCCACGCTCGCGTAGGAACGTGCCGTCCCCGCCCCCGTCTCCAGCGCCACCCCCTGGTCGCGCTCTCCACCTCCCTTCGTGCCATGCGCTAAACTCCCCATCGCACCTCCTGTCCCATGCAACCCCCACTCCCCACCCAAGCGCTCCCCCCCCACCGAGTCCGTGGGCCTCCTGAAAACTTGCCCCCCCTCCCCCATCACCATCTCCCCTGCCTCCTCTCGGTGCCGACCCCCCCACGACGGCCCCGGACTCCCCGTAGGGCTGCGTGCCGCCCCACCTCCCTGTATCCCGTGACCTTCCCTGCTCCCAGTTGGGGTCGAGCCACCGTCTCCCGCTAACCCCGTAGAAGCCCCCCTACCCTGCTTCGTCGACCCGGACACTTTCCCCTCGGCAGACCCAGCCCGCGTGAGGTCACGTTGTTGATGGCCGGCGCTTCGCTGGCCCTGGCCTTTTCCGCTTTCCAAAAACTCCTGCCGGGCGCCACCTTCACCGTCCACGGCCTTAAACTCAGGCCGCGCGCCCGTCGTCCTCGAACCGGCCATCGCCGGCACACCCACTTTTGCAACCGGGAGGTTCGTCCTTTCCCCCCGCCTTTGCTGCCTCGCGGCGGCCGCCGCCGCCGCCTCCTCCGCCGCCCTCTTCGCTTCCGCCACCTCCACCGCCAGCTCCTCGACCTCACGCTCCCTCTGCTGCCGTTGGCGAATCCGGAGCCGCTGCCGTAGCAGCCCCACGACATCCTCGAGCCACTCCCGGAACGTGGCCGGAGCCACGAATTCGGACAAGTCGTCCACGCGAGAGACGAACAGGACCGCCGAACCCTGCGGCGCGATCGCCCACGTCCGGCTGATGTCCTGGAAACAACGAATCAGCTGCGACTCGCCCAACCACTCGGGGAACGGCGGCGGCGGCTTTCCTCCCCTGGGCTTCCTCGCCACGAAAATGCGGCGCAGCGCCTGCAGCGCCAACGAGCGCATGAACGCCAGCTGGACTTCAGACATATTACGGTGTCCCAGTCCCGCCAAAGTGTCCCGGAGCGGCGGATAAGTGCGCTCAAAAAACTGCCAGACCTTGTCCTGCCCGTACTTCGTCAAGTCCCCGGTCCGCACATTCGGCAAAGGGATGTGCGCCACCACGTAGCCCCAGAGACGTAACATGTCGAAGCGGTCGAGCGGCGCCCTCTCCGTGGGCGGCATGATAATGTCGCGCACGCGGTCCAAAGGCGTGTACAACACGTCAGCCCACCGAGCGAGGAGGCCGCGCTCTCGGGAGACGCCGCTGCCGGCGCTGCCACCACTGCTGCCACCGCCACTCTCACTCCGTCGTAGATCGTCCCGCACCGCCACCGAAGCTGTGAGGTCCGCGAGCTGGTGCTCACGTAAGAAAACATCGTCCACTCGGCCCCCCAACAACTCCTCCCCCCGCCATCGCCCCTTCGCGGTCATCCGCCTGCCGGCGCTGCGGTCACTGGAGCCGCCGCTGCCACTCAGCTCGTCGTCGCTGTCCTCGGAGGCTCGCGAGTCCCCTCGCGCCTCCATGGGCTCCCCCAACTCGCCACCGTCTGTCGCGTCCGCCGTCACAGGCCGCTCCTCCTGCACATCCATCACCAGAGGCGCGGGATCAAGCCTCCCCTCCTCCGCTCCACAGGGCTCCTCGTGAACTCGCCCTCCCGACCCCGAGGAGAGCGCCCTCTCTCTGCCGCCGCCGGGGCCGCCGGCGCGCCCGCCGTCTTTTCCGACGCCCTCAGCCTTCTTGAGCGGCGATCGGTCGCGATGGCCGCGAAAGCGACGCACCGTCCCTCGCGCAGCATCGCCGTCCTCATCGTCGCTCTCGGCATCCGCCGTGTCAGAGTCCCCCCGATATTGGACGAGCTGATGCAATCCCCGAACGCTCTGCTCCAGTTGGAAGGCACGATCTGGCGAGCGGCGCTGCTGTCGCTGAAGCCGCCGTAGCTGCTGTTGCTGCCCGCGCTGGAGCCACGGGCGGCCCTGGCACCCCTGCGCCTCGACATCCGCCCCCAACGCCGCCTCCAGGCCTGCAGACCCACCGCCATACGCCTCCACCAACTGCATTTTTTGCTGTTGCTGCCACCTCTGCTGCAACTGCTGCTGCTGACCGTCTAAGTCCTGGGCTGGATCAGGCCCTTGCCTTTCAAACGCTAACGGCCGCTCCCAGCCTTGCAGCTGTTGCTGCTGCTGCTGCTTTAGCTGGTCATGCCATCCGGCCTGACTCTCGAGGAGACCAGCCGACCACACCCCCCCGTTTTCAGGGTTTCCCCCTCCAGCAGCCTCCTCTCCTTCCATCCCGGGCAAGGGCCGCACGTCCTCCACGTCCTCCAGGACCTCCCGAACCGCAGCGGCAGCCAACGCGGCCGCAGCCGCCAACGGAGAGGCGCTCTCGACACGGATCGCATCCTGAAGGCACTCACGCTCTCCAAGCCTCTCTGTTTTCTCCAACTTCTGCTGCTGTTTCTGGACTATAGGCTTCTTCTGGGGCTCCCCCATTGACTGGCATAGACCCCCCTGTTCAGAGGCCTCTTCTGCACCCCTCTCCAACATCCTGGGGAGTCCAAAGCCCCCCCGCCGCTCCAACAACTCACTGCTATGAAGGCTCTCCTTCCCTGCATTCGCCTCCAGCACAGAGGCTACCCGCAGCCCAGGCTTCAAAGGCTCCATCAGGCCTGGACTAGGGGGGTTTCCTTCCCCCTCCGATTGCCGGGGAACCCCCGGTCCCTGGGGGCCCGGCTCGGCACCCCCAGAAACCCAAGAGTCTCCCACAGCCCTTCCCCCCTTATGGGGGGCGGCTCCTTCGCTAGAAAACCCTTTTAAAGAACGTTTGGTTTCAACCTTACCAGGAGCTCAAACTGCACACAGCCTGCACCATCGAATGGTAAGGTTAGGGTTAGGGTTAGGGTTAGGGTTAGGGTTAGGGTTAGGGTTAGGGTTAGGGTTAGGGTTAGGGTTAGGGTTAGGGTTAGGGTTAGGGTTAGGGTTAGGGTTAGGGTTAGGGTTAGGGTTAGGGTTAGGGTTAGGGTTAGGGTTAGGGTTAGGGTTAGGGTTAGGGTTAGGGTTAGGGTTAGGGTTAGGGTTAGGATGAGAGATTTTTTTGGATGAGAGATTTTTATTGGTGTCAAACACCCTGTTCACCTGGCGACTATAGTACAATACCCGATGCGCGAAAACGCGTGACAAAACAAGTGCGGCCCCGAACCCCCCCCCCCCCAGTCTCGTGCCCCTAACTCATACAAAGTGCTTCCTCTCTGTCCTCATCACTAATACAATGGTCTGCTGCAATCTACATGGCGTCCTCGTCGTTGCTAGTCCGCGTGCTGCTGCATGCTGCTCTCACTGCCCTTGGTGTCACGTGATGGGCGTATCCAAGTCCGCCGCCTTCCACGGCCATCGGCGCCGCCACTCCTGCGTGGGCAAGCGCCCCCGATCCCGCTGGCACTGCCCGTCCAGCTGCCTACAAATGACGCGTGCCGATGTCCGTGCGTCACACTCGTGCAGTTCTGGGTTTGCTGCGAGCGCCGCGTCCAGTCCTTGCATGGGCCGCCCTCGCCGTTGCTTGAGCTCCCACCGTCGTTGAAAGGCCAAGGCCAGCAGCACATAAAGATTGAGGAGCCTCACGGTGGGCCAGGGCACCCTCCAGTAACCCCCTCTTCCTCGCCCTCCCTTCTGTGTGCCCCCCTCCTCCCTTGTGCTTCGCTCCCTCCCTCTTTCCCCCGCTTTTCCTGTTTCTCTTTGCTTCTCCAGCTGTTGCGTTGTGCGCTGGGTCTCCTCGTTCCCCCCTGCCCTATGTCGACCTTCGGACTCGCCGTCCTCCTTACGGCCCTCTGTTCCCTCCTCCTCCTCCTCCTTCCTCTGCTGCACCCCTCCTCCCCCTCCACTCCCCATCCTCTCCCTCCCCTTTCCCGCCCCCTTGTCTCCATGCCTTCCGGTTGTTTCCCCCTTTGCCTGCGACGGTTCCTCCCCTTCAATTTCCCCTTTTGTAAAAACTTGCTCTTTCCCATTCCTTGGCGCCCACTCCCTGTTGTTTTGCAGCGGCAGCGGCGGCGGCAGCAGCTGCCTCCTTTTCTTCAGCGGCATGCTCGTTTCACCCCCGCCAGCACCCCTTTTTTGCCCCCCCTTCCCGCTTTCTCCTCTCTCATTTGCCGCCCCCACCCTCCCTTGCCTTTGCTTCTCCGGCCCCCGCACGCCCCCCGCCGGCTCTCGCCCCGAGACGATGCTCTCCCAGGGCTGCTCGAGCAAGGCTGGCCAATGGAGCGCCCGCGCCACCTCTTCCCAGAGGCGTCGCGCGGCCGGGCACGTGCTGACGGCGTGCTCCACCGTCTCCTGTTGCGCCCCCCGCGCGAAGCCCACGTTCTCCCTCTGGCACCGGACGCGCACACACGCCTGCCCTGTTTCCCCTCCGTCGTCGGCCTCGTCTCGCCTTCTTAACCACGGCTTACAGCCCTGCACGTTCAGGACGAGATGGAAAGCCCTCCAACGTGTCTCCCAGAGCCGGTACGGCACCCGCCGGTCCTGGAAAGTCTCTATCGGGTAGGAGAGCTCGCGCAGATACTGCGGCCGGCCCTCCCGCCCCTCTTTCCGCCGCTCCTTCTCCGCGTGCGGCCCGAAGTGGCGCGCCTCCAACATGTCCCAATAGAGGTTCCTCTTGAGCTGGGCCATCTCGACCTTCTCCCCCCCTCCAGCCCCGCACCTGGCAGCTGCAGCGGGCAGTCGGGGGCCCTTGAACACGGGCGGCGGCGGCATTGGCCGCAGCGCCCGCGCCGGCACCCTCCACGCCCGCACCGCCCCATAGACCTCCGCGAGGTAGTCAGGCCCCATCACCCTCTCCGCGGCCGTGATGACGTAATCCCATCGGCCCTCCTCCCACCATCGCTGCGCCCAGCGCGTCCCCCGCCATCCCCTGCAAAAGCCTTCCATCCAAAAGGGCACCGCCTCCTCCTCCTCCTCCTCCTTTGCTCTTCCCGATCCCCCCTGTCCGGCCCCCGTCTCCATTTCGCCGTTGTGGCTGCCCTCCTCCCCTCCTCCTCCTCTTCTTCTCGCCCAACGGCGAAATTCTGCACCAAGAAGGCCGTCAGCAGCGCCGCGCCCAGGGCCGGGAAGGCCAGTCCGCCGTGGGAGATGGGACGATAGGCGACGGCTCGCGCCAACGGGAACGTCTTCGTGCCCCACAAGAACTGGAACAGGGTCCCCTCGATCTCCCGCACGAGCCGCTCCGGTGGCGGGTAGACGGCGGCCAACTGCGCCGCGGGCGGCACTAGGTACGTCCGGACGTACACCGCCCGCTGGTACATACTCAGGCTCGCGCCCCAGCTCTTCCAGCGCGCCACCCTCTCGCGCGCACCGCTCGGCCCAGTCGCTCCAGTTCTTGCCCCATCCCTCCCTCCGGATGGAAAAAAAGACGCCCAGCATCTTGAGCCCCGTCTCCTGCGCCCCCCCCTCCTCTTCCGACTCCAGCGCCGACTCCCGCTCCTCCCCCCTCCCCCCTTTCCCCCCCTGCCCCTCGTCCGCCCCCGCCCTCTTCCGTTTCCCACCACCCCTTTTTGTCCCGCTGCGCGGCGGCGCCATCCTCCTGAGCCGCTGCGCCAGCGGCTCCCTGCGGATCGTGCCCTCTTCGGTGCCGCCCAGACGGAGGTCGAACGTCACGACGCAACTCTTGTCGGGGTTGACACGCGCGCCCGACGCCGCCTGGAACTCGTCCAACAGACGGCTCACCCACGCCAGCTCGCCCTCGTCGCGCACAAGCAGCGCCACGTCATCCGCGTGCGCCACCAACTTCAACGGCGCCGACGCCGACCCCCCTATCCCTTCCTCGAAACGCACGCCCACCAGCCCCCGCTCCATACGGCTCAGCAGCGTATCGAGGCAGAGGACGTAGAGCAGCGGGCTCATGGGGCAGCCTTGCCGCACCCCCGATCGCACCGGGATCTTGTTGGTGCCGCGGTGCCCGCCGCCCAGCTGCGCCACCACAGCCGCGTCCCGGTAGAGCAGGCGCACGTAGCGCACGAACTCGGGCGGCACGCCCTTCCGGCCAAGCACCTCCCACAAGAAGGCGTGATGGATGTTGTCGAAGGCCTTCTGCTGGTCCAGCAGCAGCAACAGGCCCCCCCATCGCCGCCGTCGGATCGACAGGAACAGCTCCCGCAACGCGCACAGCGAGTCCACCATCCGCCGGCCGGGCACGGCGCTCGTCTGCGTGCGCACCACCAGGCGCTCGGCCACGCGCGCCAACCGCCCGTTGAGCACCTTCGCCAACACGCGGTAGTCCACGTTGGTCAACACGATCGGCCGCCAGTTCTGGGGCAGCGTGCCGTCCCCCGCGGCCGGTTTCGGCAGGAAGATCAGCGTCCCCTCGCCGAACGCCGCGCTCGTGCGGTCCCGGGCGAGGCACCCGCTCAGCACCTCCGCCAGCGGCGCTGCCAGCCAGCTGCGGAAGCACCGATAGAACGCCCAGCCCAGCCCGTCGGGGCCCGGCGCCGATCGGCTCCGGCCGCCCGCGATCGCCTCCGACACCTCCGCCTCGGTCACGGGTCCTAGCAGGGTGCGCGCGTCGTCGGCGCTCAGCCGCCGCGGCACGGCGCCCCCCTCCGCCGCATCCAAGAACGCCCTACTACTGCTGGCGTGGATGCCGGCCTTCTCCGCGAAGATCGCCCCGTAATAAGCCTCCATGATGCGGAGCATATCGGCCGGCCGGCCGCTGACCGGCTCGTCCTTCGAGCGCCGTAGTCCCCGCATCGCGCCTCCCCCACCCCCCGTGCCGCCTCCGCCTCGCGCCTCCCTCGCCCTGGCCCACTCGTCCCGGGCCACCACCGGGCCCGTCACGCGCGTCTCCCTCTCCTCCCGGCGTGTCCGCCGCCGCTGCCGGTGGTACCCCGCGACCACCTCTCGGGCCCGCTGCAGCACCGCCGGGTCACACGGCAAGCCCCGCGCCACCCGCGCGTGGCACTGCACAAACCGATAGACGGCCTCGTGATAGCGCCGCGTCTCGCCCTCGTACGCCGCCCGTTCTTGTCTCCGACAGCGGCGCCGCACCTCCCGCTTCACCCGCTCCCACCACGCCATCGGGCCGCTCTCTTCGGCATCCTCCTCCCGCTCCTCCCCTCCGTAGAAACCCGCCCGCCGGAGCGTCAAGAGGCACGCCAACGTGGTCTCGATGAGACTCCGGCACGCCGGCTGCTCCATCGCCTCCCGCCGCAGGCGCCACAACCGCGGCGGCCCCCGCGGCGGCACCTCCCCCACGCCCAACGTGACCCGCAACATCCCGTGGTCCGACCACGGCGTGAGCACCACCGAGCAGCGGTCCGCACACACACATACCGGCGCCCGCACGCGGTCGACACGACTCACGAAGCACGGATGGTAAAAGGTATACGGTGGTGGTGGCGGCGGTGGCGGCCCCATCGCGGCCCCCTGCTCTCCACCGTCCCCTCCCGGTACCGCGCCTTTGCACAGCCCCCGATAGCGATATGTGCCCTCGTAGGCCTGCCGACACCACACCGGGAAGAACTCCAGGCCAGCGTCGCCTTCCTCCGTCGGGCCGGCCTCGGGCCTGCCCCCCCACTCGTCGACACCACGTCCTCGATGGCCTTTGCGGTCGAGCGCCACGTCCCGCAAACCGAGCTCGTCGGCTAAGAAGCGCTCCAACTCGCGCTCGTCCGGCTGAAGCGCTGTCCGCCGCCGCTGCTGCTGTTGCTGCGGAACGCGCAGGCCTCCCCCTCCCTCTCCCCTGCCTTCTGCTGCTGTTGGGACGCAGGCTGGAGCCGCTGGTCGCGCTTCTGCGGTTTCTCCCCCCGCCTTTGCATGAGCTTCGAGCGTCTGCCGTGACAACTTCGGCGGCAGCTCCGCGAGACCCACGTAGGTCCCCCGGTCAGCCGGCCGCGAGCGGTTGTTAAAATCGCCCGCGATCACCAAGCACCGCCGGTTCCCCGTCCCCCGACCTCCCCGCGCTTGCGTCCGCGGACACACATCCCGCAAACGGCCCCAAAACTCGCGCCGCCGCGCCGCCGCCACCGGCGCGTACAGGCCACAGAGCCGGAAGGCGCGAGCCTCCGTCCGGTCACCGGCCCATCCCCTCAATGTCACGTCCACTACCAGCAATCGGCCCGGCACCGCCTCCACCACCGCATCCACGACCAGATCGTCACGCGACCGGAAGAGCACCGCCACCCCAGCGCTGCGCTCCTCAGGGTCATAAGACCAAATGGAGGGGCCCGCCCTCCACAAACGCTGCGCCCGGCTACGCTCTCGCTCGCTCGCCACGTGCGTCTCCTGCAAGAAGACCACGTCCGCCGGCAGGCGGCTCAGCGCGGGCAGGATCTCCTCCATCCGCCGCACCGTGCGCAGCCCGCGGACGTTCCAGGTCACCAGCGTCAACCTGTGCGTCTGGGCCTGCGCTCTCCTTATAGGTGAGTCTCCCCGGTCTAGTCCCTGGCTATCGGCTCTGTCGTGGGATGCCATCGCGATTTTTATTCGGGGGGAAGGGGCATCGCCGAGGCTTCGGACTCCCTGTCTACCACCGCTTTCAAATGGACCATCCCATCCGCGGCGTCGGTGGCGTCGCCCATGGCGTCGGCATCAGCGACCCCGCCCTCCTCCCCTCCTCCCGCCCCCTCCTTCTTCTCTGCCCCCGCCGCCTCACCTTTTGGGTGTTGTTGCGGAGAGCGTGGCTCGCCCACCCGCTCTCCTCGTGATGGCGGCGATGCAGCCTCACTTTGTTGCATCGACTCTGGAGCGCCCCCCCCTCCCAACGGCGGCGGCGGCAGCGATGGCGGCGGCGGTGACACCACCACCATGGCTCCTTCCCCAGTCGGATGCGGGGAGTCTGGATACGAGACGAGAGGGTCAGAGACTACCGCGCCTCTCTCATCCCTTTGGTACTGAGACTTCCCCTCTTGCCCCATTATGCCATCGCCTGCTTCCGCCACACCGCTCCCTCCGGCCTCGGCCTCGACACAGCTCCCTCCCCCGCCCTTCCTCCGAGTGGTTGCCGCTCCCGGCAGCCCTCCCACCCCCACTCGCCCGTCCTCGCTTCCGCTCTGCTCGGCGTCCCCCTCCTCAGCACTCATTTCCCCTTTTCTTCCGACAGGCTGCGGCTTTTGCCGCTTCCTCGGCCGCCGCTGCACCCTCTGCTCCCGCGGCCCCCTTCCGCCGGCCCCCTCCTCCCTCGATTCCGACTCCTCCTCTCCCGCCTCCATCGTCGGGCTCGCCGAACCGTTGGGCGGCGTGGGCCGCTTCGCTGACTTCTTCCCCTTAGCCGACGGCTTCACGCCTTGTCGCGGTCGATGCCGCCCTTGGTCCTGCTCCCGCTCCTCCCCCTCTTCCATCTCGACCACCCGCACTTCCCCCTCCTCCTCCTCAGCCCCCTCCACCCGCTCCCCCAACAACGCGAACGCATTGCTCGTCTGCAACGTCACGTCTTCCCAGTACCCGCTCGCCGCTCTCTTGGCACCCTGCCGACTCCCGTGCCCGTCCCTCCCCTCCGCCAACGCTCCCGTTCCCGGCGGGCGTCCCGGCTTCCCTTGCCTGCCCTCCGCTTCCCCCTTCGCTGCCCACTCCATGCTATCCCCTCCCCTCCCCTCTAACCTCCCCTTTTTCCCCCCCACCACGTGCCAGTCCTGTTCTTCTCTCCCCCCGCTCCCCTCCTCTCGCCGCTGCCTCCCCCCCTCTTCTTCTCTCGGACGTTGCTGCCGCTGCTGCGGCTGCTGCGGCCGCTGCCCCCGGCTCTGGCGTCGGTGCCACTCCTGCGCCTCGGCGCGTTCCCTCCCCATCTGAGCCGCCCGGCACGCCCGGGCGTACCGCTCCTCGTCCTCCCTGTTGTACTGCGCACTGGGACACCAGTAATACGTGTGGCCCAGCTCCTCACACAAATTGCAACGGATCGTGCCCTGCTGACAAGCGGCAGTCGGGTGCCCACGCACGCCGCAGCGCGAACACTGCGGGGTCAAGCAGCTCCGGCGCCGGTGTCCATAGGAGCCGCACTGAAAACAGGCCGGCGGCTGGCCACTATACCGGGTGATGCCGCGCTCCGAACCCAAGTAGAAATACTTGGGCAAGCGGCCGTCTCCCCCCGAGTTGCCCGCACCCATCCCCCCCAGGTCGGCTCCCAAGCCCTCCGGACCCATCGCCGACTCACGGTCCCGCCGCCCCGCGGCGTCCTTGAACGCCACCACGCAGCGGTACTCGCCCGTCCAGAATCCGTGGCGATCGCGTCGCTTCTCCGGCCCCATCAAGATCGTGGCGTAACGGGAGAGCCACAGCGCCACGTCCCCCTCCGGAATCGCCGAAGTGCGGAACGCGACGGTCAACACCTTCGTATCCCCTCGGAAGAGAGGCACGAGGTCAAACCCCGCCAACAGGTCGGGCTGCCGCTGGCGCACCCGCCGACATTCCGCCCAGAAGCGGCGATACGCGCTCTCCGACGCCAAACAGACGTCCGTCTCTTGAGAGCCGGGCAACTGGATCACCGCCACGACATCATCGCGGCGCAACCCCATCGCACGCACGAGCAACTCGGCGGCCACGTAGTCCCGCGTATCCCGCCCGTCCTCCGGGCCGCGCAAGTAACGGAAACGGACCACGTACCGCCGCCACGGGTCCGCAGACGCCGCGTCAGGGAAATCTTCAAGGACGCGACCCAACAAGCCCTCCTCTTCCTCCCTCTCAGCCTCCGCCCTCGCCTCCCTCTCCCGTGCGCCCTGCCACTGCCGCTGCTGCCCCTGCTGCCGCTGCCGCTGCGACCCCGCCTGCTGCGATGCCTCAGCGCCGGCCACGCTCGCGTAGGAACGTGCCGTCCCCGCCCCCGTCTCCAGCGCCACCCCCTGGTCGCGCTCTCCACCTCCCTTCGTGCCATGCGCTAAACTCCCCATCGCACCTCCTGTCCCATGCAACCCCCACTCCCCACCCAAGCGCTCCCCCCCTACCGAGTCCGTGGGCCTCCTGAAAACTTGCCCCCCCTCCCCCATCACCATCTCCCCTGCCTCCTCTCGGTGCCGACCCCCCCACGACGGCCCCGGACTCCCCGTAGGGCTGCGTGCCGCCCCACCTCCCTGTATCCCGTGACCTTCCCTGCTCCCAGTTGGGGTCGAGCCACCGTCTCCCGCTAACCCCGTAGAAGCCCCCCTACCCTGCTTCGTCGACCCGGACACTTTCCCCTCGGCAGACCCAGCCCGCGTGAGGTCACGTTGTTGATGGCCGGCGCTTCGCTGGCCCTGGCCTTTTCCGCTTTCCAAAAACTCCTGCCGGGCGCCCCCTTCACCGTCCACGGCCTTAAACTCAGGCCGCGCGCCCGTCGTCCTCGAACCGGCCATCGCCGGCACACCCACTTTTGCAACCGGGAGGTTCGTCCTTTCCCCCCGCCTTTGCTGCCTCGCGGCGGCCGCCGCCGCCGCCTCCTCCGCCGCCCTCTTCGCTTCCGCCACCTCCACCGCCAGCTCCTCGACCTCACGCTCCCTCTGCTGCCGTTGGCGAATCCGGAGCCGCTGCCGTAGCAGCCCCACGACATCCTCGAGCCACTCCCGGAACGTGGCCGGAGCCACGAATTCGGACAAGTCGTCCACGCGAGAGACGAACAGGACCGCCGAACCCTGCGGCGCGATCGCCCACGTCCGGCTGATGTCCTGGAAACAACGAATCAGCTGCGACTCGCCCAACCACTCGGGGAACGGCGGCGGCGGCTTTCCTCCCCTGGGCTTCCTCGCCACGAAAATGCGGCGCAGCGCCTGCAGCGCCAACGAGCGCATGAACGCCAGCTGGACTTCAGACATATTACGGTGTCCCAGTCCCGCCAAAGTGTCCCGGAGCGGCGGATAAGTGCGCTCAAAAAACTGCCAGACCTTGTCCTGCCCGTACTTCGTCAAGTCCCCGGTCCGCACATTCGGCAAAGGGATGTGCGCCACCACGTAGCCCCAGAGACGTAACATGTCGAAGCGGTCGAGCGGCGCCCTCTCCGTGGGCGGCATGATAATGTCGCGCACGCGGTCCAAAGGCGTGTACAACACGTCAGCCCACCGAGCGAGGAGGCCGCGCTCTCGGGAGACGCCGCTGCCGGCGCTGCCACCACTGCTGCCACCGCCACTCTCACTCCGTCGTAGATCGTCCCGCACCGCCACCGAAGCTGTGAGGTCCGCGAGCTGGTGCTCACCTAAGAAAACATCGTCCACTCGGCCCCCCAACAACTCCTCCCCCCGCCATCGCCCCTTCGCGGTCATCCGCCTGCCGGCGCTGCGGTCACTGGAGCCGCCGCTGCCACTCAGCTCGTCGTCGCTGTCCTCGGAGGCTCGCGAGTCCCCTCGCGCCTCCATGGGCTCCCCCAACTCGCCACCGTCTGTCGCGTCCGCCGTCACAGGCCGCTCCTCCTGCACATCCATCACCAGAGGCGCGGGATCAAGCCTCCCCTCCTCCGCTCCACAGGGCTCCTCGTGAACTCGCCCTCCCGACCCCGAGGAGAGCGCCCTCTCTCTGCCGCCGCCGGGGCCGCCGGCGCGCCCGCCGTCTTTTCCGACGCCCTCAGCCTTCTTGAGCGGCGATCGGTCGCGATGGCCGCGAAAGCGACGCACCGCCCCTCGCGCAGCATCGCCGTCCTCGTCGTCGCTCTCGGCATCCGCCGTGTCAGAGTCCCCCCGATATTGGACGAGCTGATGCAATCCCCGAACGCTCTGCTCCAGTTGGAAGGCACGATCTGGCGAGCGGCGCTGCTGTCGCTGAAGCCGCCGTAGCTGCTGTTGCTGCCCGCGCTGGAGCCACGGGCGGCCCTGGCACCCCTGCGCCTCGACATCCGCCCCCAACGCCGCCTCCAGGCCTGCAGACCCACCGCCATACGCCTCCACCAACTGCATTTTTTGCTGTTGCTGCCACCTCTGCTGCAACTGCTGCTGCTGACCGTCTAAGTCCTGGGCTGGATCAGGCCCTTGCCTTTCAAACGCTAACGGCCGCTCCCAGCCTTGCAGCTGTTGCTGCTGCTGCTGCTTTAGCTGGTCATGCCATCCGGCCTGACTCTCGAGGAGACCAGCCGACCACACCCCCCCGTTTTCAGGGTTTCCCCCTCCAGCAGCCTCCTCTCCTTCCATCCCGGGCAAGGGCCGCACGTCCTCCACGTCCTCCAGGACCTCCCGAACCGCAGCGGCAGCCAACGCGGCCGCAGCCGCCAACGGAGAGGCGCTCTCGACACGGATCGCATCCTGAAGGCACTCACGCTCTCCAAGCCTCTCTGTTTTCTCCAACTTCTGCTGCTGTTTCTGGACTATAGGCTTCTTCTGGGGCTCCCCCATTGACTGGCATAGACCCCCCTGTTCAGAGGCCTCTTCTGCACCCCTCTCCAACATCCTGGGGAGTCCAAAGCCCCCCCGCCGCTCCAACAACTCACTGCTATGAAGGCTCTCCTTCCCTGCATTCGCCTCCAGCACAGAGGCTACCCGCAGCCCAGGCTTCAAAGGCTCCATCAGGCCTGGACTAGGGGGGTTTCCTTCCCCCTCCGATTGCCGGGGAACCCCCGGTCCCTGGGGGCCCGGCTCGGCACCCCCAGAAACCCAAGAGTCTCCCACAGCCCTTCCCCCCTTATGGGGGGCGGCTGCTTCGCTAGAAAACCCTTTTAAAGAACGTTTGGTTTCAACCTTACCAGGAGCTCAAACTGCACACAGCCTGCACCATCGAATGGTAAGGTTAGGGTTAGGGTTAGGTTAGGGTTAGGTTAGGGTTAGGGTTAGGGTTAGGTTAGGGTTAGGGTTAGGGTTAGGGTTAGGGTTAGGGTTAGGGTTAGGGTTAGGTTAGGGTTAGGGTTAGGGTTAGGGTTAGGGTTAGGGTTAGGGTTAGGGTTAGGGTTAGGGTTAGGGTTAGGGTTAGGGTTAGGGTTAGGGTTAGGGTTAGGGTTAGGGTTAGGGTTAGGGTTAGGGTTAGGGTTAGGGTTAGGGTTAGGGTTAGGATGAGAGATTTTTTTTGGATGAGAGATTTTTATTGGTGTCAAACACCCTGTTCACCTGGCGACTATAGTACAATACCCGATGCGCGAAAACGCGTGACAAAACAAGTGCGGCCCCGAACCCCCCCCCAGTCTCGTGCCCCTAACTCATACAAAGTGCTTCCTCTCTGTCCTCATCACTAATACAATGGTCTGCTGCAATCTACATGGCGTCCTCGTCGTTGCTAGTCCGCGTGCTGCTGCATGCTGCTCTCACTGCCCTTGGTGTCACGTGATGGGCGTATCCAAGTCCGTCGCCTTCCACGGCCATCGGCGCCGCCACTCCTGCGTGGGCAAGCGCCCCCGATCCCGCTGGCACTGCCCGTCCAGCTGCCTACAAATGACGCGTGCCGATGTCCGTGCGTCACACTCGTGCAGTTCTGGGTTTGCTGCGAGCGCCGCGTCCAGTCCTTGCATGGGCCCCCCTCGCCGTTGCTTGAGCTCCCATCGTCGTTGAAAGGCCAAGGCCAGCAGCACATAAAGATTGAGGAGCCTCACGGTGGGCCAGGGCACCCTCCAGTAACCCCCTCTTCCTCGCCCTCCCTTCTGTGTGCCCCCCTCCTCCCTTGTGCTTCGCTCCCTCCCTCTTTCCCCCGCTTTTCCTGTTTCTCTTTGCTTCTCCAGCTGTTGCGTTGTGCGCTGGGTCTCCTCGTTCCCCCCTGCCCTATGTCGACCTTCGGACTCGCCGTCCTCCTTACGGCCCTCTGTTCCCTCCTCCTCCTCCTCCTTCCTCTGCTGCACCCCTCCTCCCCCTCCACTCCCCATCCTCTCCCTCCCCTTTCCCGCCCCCTTGTCTCCATGCCTTCCGGTTGTTTCCCCCTTTGCCTGCGACGGTTCCTCCCCTTCAATTTCCCCTTTTGTAAAAACTTGCTCTTTCCCATTCCTTGGCGCCCACTCCCTGTTGTTTTTCAGCGGCAGCGGCGGCGGCAGCAGCTGCCTCCTTTTCTTCAGCGGCATGCTCGTTTCACCCCCGCCAGCACCCCTTTTTTGCCCCCCCTTCCTGCTTTCTCCTCTCTCATTTGCCGCCCCCACCCTCCCTTGCCTTTGCTTCTCCGGCCCCCGCACGCCCCCCGCCGGCTCTCGCCCCGAGACGATGCTCTCCCAGGGCTGCTCGAGCAAGGCTGGCCAATGGAGCGCCCGCGCCACCTCTTCCCAGAGGCGTCGCGCGGCCGGGCACGTGCTGACGGCGTGCTCCACCGTCTCCTGTTGCGCCCCCCGCGCGAAGCCCACGTTCTCCCTCTGGCACCGGACGCGCACACACGCCTGCCCTGTTTCCCCTCCGTCGTCGGCCTCGTCTCGCCTTCTTAACCACGGCTTACAGCCCTGCACGTTCAGGACGAGATGGAAAGCCCTCCAACGTGTCTCCCAGAGCCGGTACGGCACCCGCCGGTCCTGGAAAGTCTCTATCGGGTAGGAGAGCTCGCGCAGATACTGCGGCCGGCCCTCCCGCCCCTCTTTCCGCCGCTCCTTCTCCGCGTGCGGCCCGAAGTGGCGCGCCTCCAACATGTCCCAATAGAGGCTCCTCTTGAGCTGGGCCATCTCTCCCTTCTCCCCCCCTCCAGCCCCGCACCTGGCAGCTGCAGCGGGCAGTCGGGGGCCCTTGAACACGGGCGGCGGCGGCATTGGCCGCAGCGCCCGCGCCGGCACCCTCCACGCCCGCACCGCCCCATACACCTCCGCGAGGTAGTCGGGCCCCATCACCCTCTCCGCGGCCGTGATGACGTAATCCCATCGGCCCTCCTCCCACCATCGCTGCGCCCAGCGCGTCCCCCGCCATCCCCTGCAAAAGCCTTCCATCCAAAAGGGCACCGCCTCCTCCTCCTCCTCCTCTGCTCTTCCCGATCCCCCCTGTCCGGCCACCATCTCCATTTCGCCGTTGCGGCTGCCCTCCTCCCCTCCTCCTCTTCTTCTCGCCCAACGGCCGAAATTCTGCACCAAGAAGGCCGTCAGCAGCGCCGCGCCCAGGGCCGGGAAGGCCAGTCCGCCGTGGGAGATGGGACGATAGGCGACGGCTCGCGCCAACGGGAACGTCTTCATGCCCCACAAAAATTGGAACAGGGTCCCCTCGATCTCCCGCACGAGCCGCTCCGGTGGCGGGTAGACGGCGGCCAATTGCGCCGCGGGCGGCACCAGGTACGTCCGGACGTACACCGCCCGCTGGTACATACTCAGGCTCGCACCCCATGTCTTCCAGCGCGCCACCCTCTCGCGCGCCCGCTCGGCCCAGTCGCTCCAGTTCTTGCCCCATCCCTCCCTCCGGATGGAAAAAAAGACGCCCAGCATCTTGAGCCCCGTCTCCCACGTCCCACCCTCCTCTTCCGACTCCAGCGCCGACTCCCGCTCCTCCCCCTCCTCCCCCCTCCCCCCTTTCCCCCCCTGCCCCTCGTCCGCCCCCGCCCTCTTCCGTTTCCCACCACCCCTTTTTGTCCCGCTGCGTGGCGGCGCCATCCTCCTGAGCCGCTGCGCCAGCGGCTCCCTGCGGATCGTGCCCTCTTCGGTGCCGCCCAGACGGAGGTCGAACGTCACGACACAGCTCTTGTCGGGGTTGACGCGCGCGCCCGACGCCGCCTGGAACTCGTCCAACAGACGGCTCACCCACGCCAGCTCACCCTCGTCGCGCACGAGCAGCGCCACGTCATCCGCGTGCGCCACCAACTTCAACGGTGCCGACGCCGACCCCCCTATCCCTTCCTCGAAGCGCACGCCCACCAGCCCCCGCTCCATACGGCTCAGCAACGTATCGAGGCAGAGGACGTAGAGCAGCGGGCTCATGGGGCAGCCTTGCCGCACCCCCGATCGCACCGGGATCTTGTTGGTGCCGCGGTGCCCGCCGCCCAGCTGCGCCACCACAGCCGCGTCCCGGTAGAGCAGGCGCACGTAGCGCACGAACTCGGGCGGCACGCCCTTCCGGCCAAGCACCTCCCACAAGAAGGCGTGATGGATGTTGTCGAAGGCCTTCTGCTGGTCCAGCAGCAGCAACAGGCCCCCCCATCGCCGCCGTCGGATCGACAGGAACAGCTCCCGCAACGCGCACAGCGAGTCCACCATCCGCCGGCCGGGCACGGCGCTCGTCTGCGTGCGCACCACCAGGCGCTCGGCCACGCGCGCCAACCGCCCGTTGAGCACCTTCGCCAACACGCGGTAGTCCACGTTGGTCAACACGATCGGCCGCCAGTTCTGGGGCAGCGTGCCGTCCCCCGCGGCCGGTTTCGGCAGGAAGATCAGCGTCCCCTCGCCGAACGCCGCGCTTGTGCGGTCCCGGGCGAGGCACCCGCTCAGCACCTCCGCCAGCGGCGCTGCCAGCCAGCTGCGGAAGCACCGATAGAACGCCCAGCCCAGCCCGTCGGGGCCCGGCGCCGATCGGCTCCGGCCGCCCGCGATCGCCTCCGACACCTCCGCCTCGGTCACGGGTCCTAGCAGGGTGCGCGCGTCGTCGGCGCTCAGCCGCCGCGGCACGGCGCCCCCCTCCGCCGCATCCAAGAACGCCCTACTACTGCTGGCGTGGATGCCGGCCTTCTCCGCGAAGATCGCCCCGTAATAAGCCTCCATGATGCGGAGCATATCGGCCGGCCGGCTGCTGACCGGCTCGTCCTTCGAGCGCCGTAGTCCCCGCATCGCGCCTCCCCCACCCCCCGTGCCGCCTCCGCCTCGCGCCTCCCTCGCCCTGGCCCACTCGTCCCGGGCCACCACCGGGCCCGTCACGCGCGTCTCCCTCTCCTCCCGGCGTGTCCGCCGCCGCTGCCGGTGGTACCCCGCGACCACCTCTCGGGCCCGCTGCAGCACCGCCGGGTCACACGGCAAGCCCCGCGCCACCCGCGCGTGGCACTGCACAAACCGATAGACGGCCTCGTGATAGCGCCGCGTCTCGCCCTCGTACGCCGCCCGTTCTTGTCTCCGACAGCGGCGCCGCACCTCCCGCTTCACCCGCTCCCACCACGCCATCGGGCCGCTCTCTTCGGCATCCTCCTCCCGCTCCTCCCCTCCGTAGAAACCCGCCCGCCGGAGCGTCAAGAGGCACGCCAACGTGGTCTCGATGAGACTCCGGCACGCCGGCTGCTCCATCGCCTCCCGCCGCAGGCGCCACAACCGCGGCGGCCCCCACGGCGGCACCTCCCCCACGCCCAACGTGACCCGCAACATCCCGTGGTCCGACCACGGCGTGAGCACCACCGAGCAGCGGTCCGCACACACACATACCGGCGCCCGCACGCGGTCGACACGACTCACGAAGCACGGATGGTAAAAGGTATACGGTGGTGGTGGCGGCGGTGGCGGCCCCATCGCGGCCCCCTGCTCTCCAACGTCCCCTCCCGGTACCGCGCCTTTGCACAGCCCCCGATAGCGATATGTGCCCTCGTAGGCCTGCCGACACCACACCGGGAAGAACTCCAGGCCAGCGTCGCCTTCCTCCGTCGGGCCGGCCTCGGGCCTGCCCCCCCACTCGTCGACACCACGTCCTCGATGGCCTTTGCGGTCGAGCGCCACGTCCCGCAAACCGAGCTCGTCGGCTAAGAAGCGCTCCAACTCGCGCTCGTCCGGCTGAAGCGCTGTCCGCCGCCGCTGCTGCTGTTGCTGCGGAACGCGCAGGCCTCCCCCTCCCTCTCCCCTGCCTTCTGCTGCTGTTGGGACGCAGGCTGGAGCCGCTGGTCGCGCTTCTGCGGTTTCTCCCCCCGCCTTTGCATGAGCTTCGAGCGTCTGCCGTGACAACTTCGGCGGCAGCTCCGCGAGACCCACGTAGGTCCCCCGGTCAGCCGGCCGCGAGCGGTTGTTAAAATCGCCCGCGATCACCAAGCACCGCCGGTTCCCCGTCCCCCGACCTCCCCGCGCTTGCGTCCGCGGACACACATCCCGCAAACGGCCCCAAAACTCGCGCCGCCGCGCCGCCGCCACCGGCGCGTACAGGCCACAGAGCCGGAAGGCGCGAGCCTCCGTCCGGTCACCGGCCCATCCCCTCAATGTCACGTCCACTACCAGCAATCGGCCCGGCACCGCCTCCACCACCGCATCCACGACCAGATCGTCACGCGACCGGAAGAGCACCGCCACCCCAGCGCTGCGCTCCTCAGGGTCATAAGACCAAATGGAGGGGCCCGCCCTCCACAAACGCTGCGCCCGGCTACGCTCTCGCTCGCTCGCCACGTGCGTCTCCTGCAAGAAGACCACGTCCGCCGGCAGGCGGCTCAGCGCGGGCAGGATCTCCTCCATCCGCCGCACCGTGCGCAGCCCGCGGACGTTCCAGGTCACCAGCGTCAACCTGTGCGTCTGGGCCTGCGCTCTCCTTATAGGTGAGTCTCCCCGGTCTAGTCCCTGGCTATCGGCTCTGTCGTGGGATGCCATCGCGATTTTTATTCGGGGGGAAGGGGCATCGCCGAGGCTTCGGACTCCCTGTCTACCATCGCTTTCAAATGGACCATCCCATCCGCGGCGTCGGTGGCGTCGCCCATGGCGTCGGCATCAGCGACCCCGCCCTCCTCCCCTCCTCCCGCCCCCTCCTTCTTCTCTGCCCCCGCCGCCTCACCTTTTGGGTGTTGTTGCGGAGAGCGTGGCTCGCCCACCCGCTCTCCTCGTGATGGCGGCGATGCAGCCTCACTTTGTTGCATCGACTCTGGAGCGCCCCCCCCTCCCAACGGCGGCGGCGGCAGCGATGGCGGCGGCGGTGACACCACCACCATGGCTCCTTCCCCAGTCGGATGCGGGGAGTCTGGATACGAGACGAGAGGGTCAGAGACTACCGCGCCTCTCTCATCCCTTTGGTACTGAGACTTCCCCTCTTGCCCCATTATGCCATCGCCTGCTTCCGCCACACCGCTCCCTCCGGCCTCGGCCTCGACACAGCTCCCTCCCCCGCCCTTCCTCCGAGTGGTTGCCGCTCCCGGCAGCCCTCCCACCCCCACTCGCCCGTCCTCGCTTCCGCTCTGCTCGGCGTCCCCCTCCTCAGCACTCATTTCCCCTTTTCTTCCCACAGGCTGCGGCTTTTGCCGCTTCCTCGGCCGCCGCTGCACCCTCTGCTCCCGCGGCCCCCTTCCGCCGGCCCCCTCCTCCCTCGATTCCGACTCCTCCTCTCCCGCCTCCATCGTCGGGCTCGCCGAACCGTTGGGCGGCGTGGGCCGCTTCGCTGACTTCTTCCCCTTAGCCGACGGCTTCACGCCTTGTCGCGGTCGATGCCGCCCTTGGTCCTGCTCCCGCTCCTCCCCCTCTTCCATCTCGACCACCCGCACTTCCCCCTCCTCCTCCTCAGCCCCCTCCACCCGCTCCCCCAACAACGCGAACGCATTGCTCGTCTGCAACGTCACGTCTTCCCAGTACCCGCTCGCCGCTCTCTTGGCACCCTGCCGACTCCCGTGCCCGTCCCTCCCCTCCGCCAACGCTCCCGTTCCCGGCGGGCGTCCCGGCTTCCCTTGCCTGCCCTCCGCTTCCCCCTTCGCTGCCCACTCCATGCTATCCCCTCCCCTCCCCTCTAACCTCCCCTTTTTCCCCCCCACCACGTGCCAGTCCTGTTCTTCTCTCCCCCCGCTCCCCTCCTCTCGCCGCTGCCTCCCCCCCTCTTCTTCTCTCGGACGTTGCTGCCGCTGCTGCGGCTGCTGCGGCCGCTGCCCCCGGCTCTGGCGTCGGTGCCACTCCTGCGCCTCGGCGCGTTCCCTCCCCATCTGAGCCGCCCGGCACGCCCGGGCGTACCGCTCCTCGTCCTCCCTGTTGTACTGCGCACTGGGACACCAGTAATACGTGTGGCCCAGCTCCTCACACAAATTGCAACGGATCGTGCCCTGCTGACAAGCGGCAGTCGGGTGCCCACGCACGCCGCAGCGCGAACACTGCGGGGTCAAGCAGCTCCGGCGCCGGTGTCCATAGGAGCCGCACTGAAAACAGGCCGGCGGCTGGCCACTATACCGGGTGATGCCGCGCTCCGAACCCAAGTAGAAATACTTGGGCAAGCGGCCGTCTCCCCCCGAGTTGCCCGCACCCATCCCCCCCAGGTCGGCTCCCAAGCCCTCCGGACCCATCGCCGCCTCACGGTCCCGCCGCCCCGCGGCGTCCTTGAACGCCACCACGCAGCGGTACTCGCCCGTCCAGAATCCGTGGCGATCGCGTCGCTTCTCCGGCCCCATCAAGATCGTGGCGTAACGGGAGAGCCACAGCGCCACGTCCCCCTCCGGAATCGCCGAAGTGCGGAACGCGACGGTCAACACCTTCGTATCCCCTCGGAAGAGAGGCACGAGGTCAAACCCCGCCAACAGGTCGGGCTGCCGCTGGCGCACCCGCCGACATTCCGCCCAGAAGCGGCGATACGCGCTCTCCGACGCCAAACAGACGTCCGTCTCTTGAGAGCCGGGCAACTGGATCACCGCCACGACATCATCGCGGCGCAACCCCATCGCACGCACGAGCAACTCGGCGGCCACGTAGTCCCGCGTATCCCGCCCGTCCTCCGGGCCGCGCAAGTAACGGAAACGGACCACGTACCGCCGCCACGGGTCCGCAGACGCCGCGTCAGGGAAATCTTCAAGGACGCGACCCAACAAGCCCTCCTCTTCCTCCCTCTCAGCCTCCGCCCTCGCCTCCCTCTCCCGTGCGCCCTGCCACTGCCGCTGCTGCCCCTGCTGCCGCTGCCGCTGCGACCCCGCCTGCTGCGATGCCTCAGCGCCGGCCACGCTCGCGTAGGAACGTGCCGTCCCCGCCCCCATCTCCAGCGCCACCCCCTGGTCGCGCTCTCCACCTCCCTTCGTGCCATGCGCTAAACTCCCCATCGCACCTCCTGTCCCATGCAACCCCCACTCCCCACCCAAGCGCTCCCCCCCTACCGAGTCCGTGGGCCTCCTGAAAACTTGCCCCCCCTCCCCCATCACCATCTCCCCTGCCTCCTCTCGGTGCCGACCCCCCCACGACGGCCCCGGACTCCCCGTAGGGCTGCGTGCCGCCCCACCTCCCTGTATCCCGTGACCTTCCCTGCTCCCAGTTGGGGTCGAGCCACCGTCTCCCGCTAACCCCGTAGAAGCCCCCCTACCCTGCTTCGTCGACCCGGACACTTTCCCCTCGGCAGACCCAGCCCGCGTGAGGTCACGTTGTTGATGGCCGGCGCTTCGCTGGCCCTGGCCTTTTCCCCTTTCCAAAAACTCCTGCCGGGCGCCCCCTTCACCGTCCACGGCCTTAAACTCAGGCCGCGCGCCCGTCGTCCTCGAACCGGCCATCGCCGGCACACCCACTTTTGCAACCGGGAGGTTCGTCCTTTCCCCCCGCCTTTGCTGCCTCGCGGCGGCCGCCGCCGCCGCCTCCTCCGCCGCCCTCTTCGCTTCCGCCACCTCCACCGCCAGCTCCTCGACCTCACGCTCCCTCTGCTGCCGTTGGCGAATCCGGAGCCGCTGCCGTAGCAGCCCCACGACATCCTCGAGCCACTCCCGGAACGTGGCCGGAGCCACGAATTCGGACAAGTCGTCCACGCGAGAGACGAACAGGACCGCCGAACCCTGCGGCGCGATCGCCCACGTCCGGCTGATGTCCTGGAAACAACGAATCAGCTGCGACTCGCCCAACCACTCGGGGAACGGCGGCGGCGGCTTTCCTCCCCTGGGCTTCCTCGCCACGAAAATGCGGCGCAGCGCCTGCAGCGCCAACGAGCGCATGAACGCCAGCTGGACTTCAGACATATTACGGTGTCCCAGTCCCGCCAAAGTGTCCCGGAGCGGCGGATAAGTGCGCTCAAAAAACTGCCAGACCTTGTCCTGCCCGTACTTCGTCAAGTCCCCGGTCCGCACATTCGGCAAAGGGATGTGCGCCACCACGTAGCCCCAGAGACGTAACATGTCGAAGCGGTCGAGCGGCGCCCTCTCCGTGGGCGGCATGATAATGTCGCGCACGCGGTCCAAAGGCGTGTACAACACGTCAGCCCACCGAGCGAGGAGGCCGCGCTCTCGGGAGACGCCGCTGCCGGCGCTGCCACCACTGCTGCCACCGCCACTCTCACTCCGTCGTAGATCGTCCCGCACCGCCACCGAAGCTGTGAGGTCCGCGAGCTGGTGCTCACGTAAGAAAACATCGTCCACTCGGCCCCCCAACAACTCCTCCCCCCGCCATCGCCCCTTCGCGGTCATCCGCCTGCCGGCGCTGCGGTCACTGGAGCCGCCGCTGCCACTCAGCTCGTCGTCGCTGTCCTCGGAGGCTCGCGAGTCCCCTCGCGCCTCCATGGGCTCCCCCAACTCGCCACCGTCTGTCGCGTCCGCCGTCACAGGCCGCTCCTCCTGCACATCCATCACCAGAGGCGCGGGATCAAGCCTCCCCTCCTCCGCTCCACAGGGCTCCTCGTGAACTCGCCCTCCCGACCCCGAGGAGAGCGCCCTCTCTCTGCCGCCGCCGGGGCCGCCGGCGCGCCCGCCGTCTTTTCCGACGCCCTCAGCCTTCTTGAGCGGCGATCGGTCGCGATGGCCGCGAAAGCGACGCACCGCCCCTCGCGCAGCATCGCCGTCCTCGTCGTCGCTCTCGGCATCCGCCGTGTCAGAGTCCCCCCGATATTGGACGAGCTGATGCAATCCCCGAACGCTCTGCTCCAGTTGGAAGGCACGATCTGGCGAGCGGCGCTGCTGTCGCTGAAGCCGCCGTAGCTGCTGTTGCTGCCCGCGCTGGAGCCACGGGCGGCCCTGGCACCCCTGCGCCTCGACATCCGCCCCCAACGCCGCCTCCAGGCCTGCAGACCCACCGCCATACGCCTCCACCAACTGCATTTTTTGCTGTTGCTGCCACCTCTGCTGCAACTGCTGCTGCTGACCGTCTAAGTCCTGGGCTGGATCAGGCCCTTGCCTTTCAAACGCTAACGGCCGCTCCCAGCCTTGCAGCTGTTGCTGCTGCTGCTGCTTTAGCTGGTCATGCCATCCGGCCTGACTCTCGAGGAGACCAGCCGACCACACCCCCCCGTTTTCAGGGTTTCCCCCTCCAGCAGCCTCCTCTCCTTCCATCCCGGGCAAGGGCCGCACGTCCTCCACGTCCTCCAGGACCTCCCGAACCGCAGCGGCAGCCAACGCGGCCGCAGCCGCCAACGGAGAGGCGCTCTCGACACGGATCGCATCCTGAAGGCACTCACGCTCTCCAAGCCTCTCTGTTTTCTCCAACTTCTGCTGCTGTTTCTGGACTATAGGCTTCTTCTGGGGCTCCCCCATTGACTGGCATAGACCCCCCTGTTCAGAGGCCTCTTCTGCACCCCTCTCCAACATCCTGGGGAGTCCAAAGCCCCCCCGCCGCTCCAACAACTCACTGCTATGAAGGCTCTCCTTCCCTGCATTCGCCTCCAGCACAGAGGCTACCCGCAGCCCAGGCTTCAAAGGCTCCATCAGGCCTGGACTAGGGGGGTTTCCTTCCCCCTCCGATTGCCGGGGAACCCCCGGTCCCTGGGGGCCCGGCTCGGCACCCCCAGAAACCCAAGAGTCTCCCACAGCCCTTCCCCCCTTATGGGGGGCGGCTGCTTCGCTAGAAAACCCTTTTAAAGAACGTTTGGTTTCAACCTTACCAGGAGCTCAAACTGCACACAGCCTGCACCATCGAATGGTAAGGTTAGGGTTAGGGTTAGGTTAGGGTTAGGTTAGGGTTAGGGTTAGGGTTAGGTTAGGGTTAGGGTTAGGGTTAGGGTTAGGGTTAGGGTTAGGGTTAGGGTTAGGGTTAGGTTAGGGTTAGGGTTAGGGTTAGGGTTAGGGTTAGGGTTAGGGTTAGGGTTAGGGTTAGGGGTAGGGTTAGGGTTAGGGTTAGGGTTAGGGGTAGGGGTAGGGGTAGGGTTAGGGTTAGGGGTAGGGGTAGGGTTAGGGTTAGGGTTAGGGGTAGGGTTAGGGGTAGGGGTAGGGGTAGGGGTAGGGGTAGGGTTAGGGGTAGGGGTAGGGGTAGGGGTAGGGGTAGGGTTAGGGGTAGGGGTAGGGGTAGGGTTAGGGGTAGGGGTAGGGGTAGGGGTAGGGGTAGGGGTAGGGGTAGGGGTAGGGGTAGGGGTAGGGGTAGGGTTAGGGGTAGGGTTAGGGGTAGGGTTAGGGTTAGGGGTAGGGTTAGGGGTAGGGTTAGGGGTAGGGTTAGGGGTAGGGTTAGGGTTAGGGTTAGGGTTAGGGTTAGGGTTAGGGTTAGGGTTAGGGTTAGGGTTAGGGTTAGGGTTAGGGTTAGGGTTAGGGTTAGGGTTAGGGTTAGGGTTAGGGTTAGGGTTAGGGTTAGGGTTAGGGTTAGGGTTAGGGTTAGGGTTAGGGTTAGGATGAGAGATTTTTTTTTTGGATGAGAGATTTTTATTGGTGTCAAACACCCTGTTCACCTGGCGACTATAGTACAATACCCGATGCGCGAAAACGCGTGACAAAACAAGTGCGGCCCCGAACCCCCCCCCCCAGTCTCGTGCCCCTAACTCATACAAAGTGCTTCCTCTCTGTCCTCATCACTAATACAATGGTCTGCTGCAATCTACATGGCGTCCTCGTCGTTGCTAGTCCGCGTGCTGCTGCATGCTGCTCTCACTGCCCTTGGTGTCACGTGATGGGCGTATCCAAGTCCGCCGCCTTCCACGGCCATCGGCGCCGCCACTCCTGCGTGGGCAAGCGCCCCCGATCCCGCTGGCACTGCCCGTCCAGCTGCCTACAAATGACGCGTGCCGATGTCCGTGCGTCACACTCGTGCAGTTCTGGGTTTGCTGCGAGCGCCGCGTCCAGTCCTTGCATGGGCCGCCCTCGCCGTTGCTTGAGCTCCCACCGTCGTTGAAAGGCCAAGGCCAGCAGCACATAAAGATTGAGGAGCCTCACGGTGGGCCAGGGCACCCTCCAGTAACCCCCTCTTCCTCGCCCTCCCTTCTGTGTGCCCCCCTCCTCCCTTGTGCTTCGCTCCCTCCCTCTTTCCCCCGCTTTTCCTGTTTCTCTTTGCTTCTCCAGCTGTTGCGTTGTGCGCTGGGTCTCCTCGTTCCCCCCTGCCCTATGTCGACCTTCGGACTCGCCGTCCTCCTTACGGCCCTCTGTTCCCTCCTCCTCCTCCTCCTTCCTCTGCTGCACCCCTCCTCCCCCTCCACTCCCCATCCTCTCCCTCCCCTTTCCCGCCCCCTTGTCTCCATGCCTTCCGGTTGTTTCCCCCTTTGCCTGCGACGGTTCCTCCCCTTCAATTTCCCCTTTTGTAAAAACTTGCTCTTTCCCATTCCTTGGCGCCCACTCCCTGTTGTTTTGCAGCGGCAGCGGCGGCGGCAGCAGCTGCCTCCTTTTCTTCAGCGGCATGCTCGTTTCACCCCCGCCAGCACCCCTTTTTTGCCCCCCCTTCCCGCTTTCTCCTCTCTCATTTGCCGCCCCCACCCTCCCTTGCCTTTGCTTCTCCGGCCCCCGCACGCCCCCCGCCGGCTCTCGCCCCGAGACGATGCTCTCCCAGGGCTGCTCGAGCAAGGCTGGCCAATGGAGCGCCCGCGCCACCTCTTCCCAGAGGCGTCGCGCGGCCGGGCACGTGCTGACGGCGTGCTCCACCGTCTCCTGTTGCGCCCCCCGCGCGAAGCCCACGTTCTCCCTCTGGCACCGGACGCGCACACACGCCTGCCCTGTTTCCCCTCCGTCGTCGGCCTCGTCTCGCCTTCTTAACCACGGCTTACAGCCCTGCACGTTCAGGACGAGATGGAAAGCCCTCCAACGTGTCTCCCAGAGCCGGTACGGCACCCGCCGGTCCTGGAAAGTCTCTATCGGGTAGGAGAGCTCGCGCAGATACTGCGGCCGGCCCTCCCGCCCCTCTTTCCGCCGCTCCTTCTCCGCGTGCGGCCCGAAGTGGCGCGCCTCCAACATGTCCCAATAGAGGTTCCTCTTGAGCTGGGCCATCTCGACCTTCTCCCCCCCTCCAGCCCCGCACCTGGCAGCTGCAGCGGGCAGTCGGGGGCCCTTGAACACGGGCGGCGGCGGCATTGGCCGCAGCGCCCGCGCCGGCACCCTCCACGCCCGCACCGCCCCATAGACCTCCGCGAGGTAGTCAGGCCCCATCACCCTCTCCGCGGCCGTGATGACGTAATCCCATCGGCCCTCCTCCCACCATCGCTGCGCCCAGCGCGTCCCCCGCCATCCCCTGCAAAAGCCTTCCATCCAAAAGGGCACCGCCTCCTCCTCCTCCTCCTCCTTTGCTCTTCCCGATCCCCCCTGTCCGGCCCCCGTCTCCATTTCGCCGTTGTGGCTGCCCTCCTCCCCTCCTCCTCCTCTTCTTCTCGCCCAACGGCCGAAATTCTGCACCAAGAAGGCCGTCAGCAGCGCCGCGCCCAGGGCCGGGAAGGCCAGTCCGCCGTGGGAGATGGGACGATAGGCGACGGCTCGCGCCAACGGGAACGTCTTCGTGCCCCACAAGAACTGGAACAGGGTCCCCTCGATCTCCCGCACGAGCCGCTCCGGTGGCGGGTAGACGGCGGCCAACTGCGCCGCGGGCGGCACTAGGTACGTCCGGACGTACACCGCCCGCTGGTACATACTCAGGCTCGCGCCCCAGCTCTTCCAGCGCGCCACCCTCTCGCGCGCCCGCTCGGCCCAGTCGCTCCAGTTCTTGCCCCATCCCTCCCTCCGGATGGAAAAAAAGACGCCCAGCATCTTGAGCCCCGTCTCCTGCGCCCCCCCCTCCTCTTCCGACTCCAGCGCCGACTCCCGCTCCTCCCCCCTCCCCCCTTTCCCCCCCTGCCCCTCGTCCGCCCCCGCCCTCTTCCGTTTCCCACCACCCCTTTTTGTCCCGCTGCGCGGCGGCGCCATCCTCCTGAGCCGCTGCGCCAGCGGCTCCCTGCGGATCGTGCCCTCTTCGGTGCCGCCCAGACGGAGGTCGAACGTCACGACGCAACTCTTGTCGGGGTTGACACGCGCGCCCGACGCCGCCTGGAACTCGTCCAACAGACGGCTCACCCACGCCAGCTCGCCCTCGTCGCGCACAAGCAGCGCCACGTCATCCGCGTGCGCCACCAACTTCAACGGCGCCGACGCCGACCCCCCTATCCCTTCCTCGAAACGCACGCCCACCAGCCCCCGCTCCATACGGCTCAGCAGCGTATCGAGGCAGAGGACGTAGAGCAGCGGGCTCATGGGGCAGCCTTGCCGCACCCCCGATCGCACCGGGATCTTGTTGGTGCCGCGGTGCCCGCCGCCCAGCTGCGCCACCACAGCCGCGTCCCGGTAGAGCAGGCGCACGTAGCGCACGAACTCGGGCGGCACGCCCTTCCGGCCAAGCACCTCCCACAAGAAGGCGTGATGGATGTTGTCGAAGGCCTTCTGCTGGTCCAGCAGCAGCAACAGGCCCCCCCATCGCCGCCGTCGGATCGACAGGAACAGCTCCCGCAACGCGCACAGCGAGTCCACCATCCGCCGGCCGGGCACGGCGCTCGTCTGCGTGCGCACCACCAGGCGCTCGGCCACGCGCGCCAACCGCCCGTTGAGCACCTTCGCCAACACGCGGTAGTCCACGTTGGTCAACACGATCGGCCGCCAGTTCTGGGGCAGCGTGCCGTCCCCCGCGGCCGGTTTCGGCAGGAAGATCAGCGTCCCCTCGCCGAACGCCGCGCTCGTGCGGTCCCGGGCGAGGCACCCGCTCAGCACCTCCGCCAGCGGCGCTGCCAGCCAGCTGCGGAAGCACCGATAGAACGCCCAGCCCAGCCCGTCGGGGCCCGGCGCCGATCGGCTCCGGCCGCCCGCGATCGCCTCCGACACCTCCGCCTCGGTCACGGGTCCTAGCAGGGTGCGCGCGTCGTCGGCGCTCAGCCGCCGCGGCACGGCGCCCCCCTCCGCCGCATCCAAGAACGCCCTACTACTGCTGGCGTGGATGCCGGCCTTCTCCGCGAAGATCGCCCCGTAATAAGCCTCCATGATGCGGAGCATATCGGCCGGCCGGCCGCTGACCGGCTCGTCCTTCGAGCGCCGTAGTCCCCGCATCGCGCCTCCCCCACCCCCCGTGCCGCCTCCGCCTCGCGCCTCCCTCGCCCTGGCCCACTCGTCCCGGGCCACCACCGGGCCCGTCACGCGCGTCTCCCTCTCCTCCCGGCGTGTCCGCCGCCGCTGCCGGTGGTACCCCGCGACCACCTCTCGGGCCCGCTGCAGCACCGCCGGGTCACACGGCAAGCCCCGCGCCACCCGCGCGTGGCACTGCACAAACCGATAGACGGCCTCGTGATAGCGCCGCGTCTCGCCCTCGTACGCCGCCCGTTCTTGTCTCCGACAGCGGCGCCGCACCTCCCGCTTCACCCGCTCCCACCACGCCATCGGGCCGCTCTCTTCGGCATCCTCCTCCCGCTCCTCCCCTCCGTAGAAACCCGCCCGCCGGAGCGTCAAGAGGCACGCCAACGTGGTCTCGATGAGACTCCGGCACGCCGGCTGCTCCATCGCCTCCCGCCGCAGGCGCCACAACCGCGGCGGCCCCCGCGGCGGCACCTCCCCCACGCCCAACGTGACCCGCAACATCCCGTGGTCCGACCACGGCGTGAGCACCACCGAGCAGCGGTCCGCACACACACATACCGGCGCCCGCACGCGGTCGACACGACTCACGAAGCACGGATGGTAAAAGGTATACGGTGGTGGTGGCGGCGGTGGCGGCCCCATCGCGGCCCCCTGCTCTCCACCGTCCCCTCCCGGTACCGCGCCTTTGCACAGCCCCCGATAGCGATATGTGCCCTCGTAGGCCTGCCGACACCACACCGGGAAGAACTCCAGGCCAGCGTCGCCTTCCTCCGTCGGGCCGGCCTCGGGCCTGCCCCCCCACTCGTCGACACCACGTCCTCGATGGCCTTTGCGGTCGAGCGCCACGTCCCGCAAACCGAGCTCGTCGGCTAAGAAGCGCTCCAACTCGCGCTCGTCCGGCTGAAGCGCTGTCCGCCGCCGCTGCTGCTGTTGCTGCGGAACGCGCAGGCCTCCCCCTCCCTCTCCCCTGCCTTCTGCTGCTGTTGGGACGCAGGCTGGAGCCGCTGGTCGCGCTTCTGCGGTTTCTCCCCCCGCCTTTGCATGAGCTTCGAGCGTCTGCCGTGACAACTTCGGCGGCAGCTCCGCGAGACCCACGTAGGTCCCCCGGTCAGCCGGCCGCGAGCGGTTGTTAAAATCGCCCGCGATCACCAAGCACCGCCGGTTCCCCGTCCCCCGACCTCCCCGCGCTTGCGTCCGCGGACACACATCCCGCAAACGGCCCCAAAACTCGCGCCGCCGCGCCGCCGCCACCGGCGCGTACAGGCCACAGAGCCGGAAGGCGCGAGCCTCCGTCCGGTCACCGGCCCATCCCCTCAATGTCACGTCCACTACCAGCAATCGGCCCGGCACCGCCTCCACCACCGCATCCACGACCAGATCGTCACGCGACCGGAAGAGCACCGCCACCCCAGCGCTGCGCTCCTCAGGGTCATAAGACCAAATGGAGGGGCCCGCCCTCCACAAACGCTGCGCCCGGCTACGCTCTCGCTCGCTCGCCACGTGCGTCTCCTGCAAGAAGACCACGTCCGCCGGCAGGCGGCTCAGCGCGGGCAGGATCTCCTCCATCCGCCGCACCGTGCGCAGCCCGCGGACGTTCCAGGTCACCAGCGTCAACCTGTGCGTCTGGGCCTGCGCTCTCCTTATAGGTGAGTCTCCCCGGTCTAGTCCCTGGCTATCGGCTCTGTCGTGGGATGCCATCGCGATTTTTATTCGGGGGGAAGGGGCATCGCCGAGGCTTCGGACTCCCTGTCTACCACCGCTTTCAAATGGACCATCCCATCCGCGGCGTCGGTGGCGTCGCCCATGGCGTCGGCATCAGCGACCCCGCCCTCCTCCCCTCCTCCCGCCCCCTCCTTCTTCTCTGCCCCCGCCGCCTCACCTTTTGGGTGTTGTTGCGGAGAGCGTGGCTCGCCCACCCGCTCTCCTCGTGATGGCGGCGATGCAGCCTCACTTTGTTGCATCGACTCTGGAGCGCCCCCCCCTCCCAACGGCGGCGGCGGCAGCGATGGCGGCGGCGGTGACACCACCACCATGGCTCCTTCCCCAGTCGGATGCGGGGAGTCTGGATACGAGACGAGAGGGTCAGAGACTACCGCGCCTCTCTCATCCCTTTGGTACTGAGACTTCCCCTCTTGCCCCATTATGCCATCGCCTGCTTCCGCCACACCGCTCCCTCCGGCCTCGGCCTCGACACAGCTCCCTCCCCCGCCCTTCCTCCGAGTGGTTGCCGCTCCCGGCAGCCCTCCCACCCCCACTCGCCCGTCCTCGCTTCCGCTCTGCTCGGCGTCCCCCTCCTCAGCACTCATTTCCCCTTTTCTTCCGACAGGCTGCGGCTTTTGCCGCTTCCTCGGCCGCCGCTGCACCCTCTGCTCCCGCGGCCCCCTTCCGCCGGCCCCCTCCTCCCTCGATTCCGACTCCTCCTCTCCCGCCTCCATCGTCGGGCTCGCCGAACCGTTGGGCGGCGTGGGCCGCTTCGCTGACTTCTTCCCCTTAGCCGACGGCTTCACGCCTTGTCGCGGTCGATGCCGCCCTTGGTCCTGCTCCCGCTCCTCCCCCTCTTCCATCTCGACCACCCGCACTTCCCCCTCCTCCTCCTCAGCCCCCTCCACCCGCTCCCCCAACAACGCGAACGCATTGCTCGTCTGCAACGTCACGTCTTCCCAGTACCCGCTCGCCGCTCTCTTGGCACCCTGCCGACTCCCGTGCCCGTCCCTCCCCTCCGCCAACGCTCCCGTTCCCGGCGGGCGTCCCGGCTTCCCTTGCCTGCCCTCCGCTTCCCCCTTCGCTGCCCACTCCATGCTATCCCCTCCCCTCCCCTCTAACCTCCCCTTTTTCCCCCCCACCACGTGCCAGTCCTGTTCTTCTCTCCCCCCGCTCCCCTCCTCTCGCCGCTGCCTCCCCCCCTCTTCTTCTCTCGGACGTTGCTGCCGCTGCTGCGGCTGCTGCGGCCGCTGCCCCCGGCTCTGGCGTCGGTGCCACTCCTGCGCCTCGGCGCGTTCCCTCCCCATCTGAGCCGCCCGGCACGCCCGGGCGTACCGCTCCTCGTCCTCCCTGTTGTACTGCGCACTGGGACACCAGTAATACGTGTGGCCCAGCTCCTCACACAAATTGCAACGGATCGTGCCCTGCTGACAAGCGGCAGTCGGGTGCCCACGCACGCCGCAGCGCGAACACTGCGGGGTCAAGCAGCTCCGGCGCCGGTGTCCATAGGAGCCGCACTGAAAACAGGCCGGCGGCTGGCCACTATACCGGGTGATGCCGCGCTCCGAACCCAAGTAGAAATACTTGGGCAAGCGGCCGTCTCCCCCCGAGTTGCCCGCACCCATCCCCCCCAGGTCGGCTCCCAAGCCCTCCGGACCCATCGCCGACTCACGGTCCCGCCGCCCCGCGGCGTCCTTGAACGCCACCACGCAGCGGTACTCGCCCGTCCAGAATCCGTGGCGATCGCGTCGCTTCTCCGGCCCCATCAAGATCGTGGCGTAACGGGAGAGCCACAGCGCCACGTCCCCCTCCGGAATCGCCGAAGTGCGGAACGCGACGGTCAACACCTTCGTATCCCCTCGGAAGAGAGGCACGAGGTCAAACCCCGCCAACAGGTCGGGCTGCCGCTGGCGCACCCGCCGACATTCCGCCCAGAAGCGGCGATACGCGCTCTCCGACGCCAAACAGACGTCCGTCTCTTGAGAGCCGGGCAACTGGATCACCGCCACGACATCATCGCGGCGCAACCCCATCGCACGCACGAGCAACTCGGCGGCCACGTAGTCCCGCGTATCCCGCCCGTCCTCCGGGCCGCGCAAGTAACGGAAACGGACCACGTACCGCCGCCACGGGTCCGCAGACGCCGCGTCAGGGAAATCTTCAAGGACGCGACCCAACAAGCCCTCCTCTTCCTCCCTCTCAGCCTCCGCCCTCGCCTCCCTCTCCCGTGCGCCCTGCCACTGCCGCTGCTGCCCCTGCTGCCGCTGCCGCTGCGACCCCGCCTGCTGCGATGCCTCAGCGCCGGCCACGCTCGCGTAGGAACGTGCCGTCCCCGCCCCCGTCTCCAGCGCCACCCCCTGGTCGCGCTCTCCACCTCCCTTCGTGCCATGCGCTAAACTCCCCATCGCACCTCCTGTCCCATGCAACCCCCACTCCCCACCCAAGCGCTCCCCCCCTACCGAGTCCGTGGGCCTCCTGAAAACTTGCCCCCCCTCCCCCATCACCATCTCCCCTGCCTCCTCTCGGTGCCGACCCCCCCACGACGGCCCCGGACTCCCCGTAGGGCTGCGTGCCGCCCCACCTCCCTGTATCCCGTGACCTTCCCTGCTCCCAGTTGGGGTCGAGCCACCGTCTCCCGCTAACCCCGTAGAAGCCCCCCTACCCTGCTTCGTCGACCCGGACACTTTCCCCTCGGCAGACCCAGCCCGCGTGAGGTCACGTTGTTGATGGCCGGCGCTTCGCTGGCCCTGGCCTTTTCCGCTTTCCAAAAACTCCTGCCGGGCGCCACCTTCACCGTCCACGGCCTTAAACTCAGGCCGCGCGCCCGTCGTCCTCGAACCGGCCATCGCCGGCACACCCACTTTTGCAACCGGGAGGTTCGTCCTTTCCCCCCGCCTTTGCTGCCTCGCGGCGGCCGCCGCCGCCGCCTCCTCCGCCGCCCTCTTCGCTTCCGCCACCTCCACCGCCAGCTCCTCGACCTCACGCTCCCTCTGCTGCCGTTGGCGAATCCGGAGCCGCTGCCGTAGCAGCCCCACGACATCCTCGAGCCACTCCCGGAACGTGGCCGGAGCCACGAATTCGGACAAGTCGTCCACGCGAGAGACGAACAGGACCGCCGAACCCTGCGGCGCGATCGCCCACGTCCGGCTGATGTCCTGGAAACAACGAATCAGCTGCGACTCGCCCAACCACTCGGGGAACGGCGGCGGCGGCTTTCCTCCCCTGGGCTTCCTCGCCACGAAAATGCGGCGCAGCGCCTGCAGCGCCAACGAGCGCATGAACGCCAGCTGGACTTCAGACATATTACGGTGTCCCAGTCCCGCCAAAGTGTCCCGGAGCGGCGGATAAGTGCGCTCAAAAAACTGCCAGACCTTGTCCTGCCCGTACTTCGTCAAGTCCCCGGTCCGCACATTCGGCAAAGGGATGTGCGCCACCACGTAGCCCCAGAGACGTAACATGTCGAAGCGGTCGAGCGGCGCCCTCTCCGTGGGCGGCATGATAATGTCGCGCACGCGGTCCAAAGGCGTGTACAACACGTCAGCCCACCGAGCGAGGAGGCCGCGCTCTCGGGAGACGCCGCTGCCGGCGCTGCCACCACTGCTGCCACCGCCACTCTCACTCCGTCGTAGATCGTCCCGCACCGCCACCGAAGCTGTGAGGTCCGCGAGCTGGTGCTCACCTAAGAAAACATCGTCCACTCGGCCCCCCAACAACTCCTCCCCCCGCCATCGCCCCTTCGCGGTCATCCGCCTGCCGGCGCTGCGGTCACTGGAGCCGCCGCTGCCACTCAGCTCGTCGTCGCTGTCCTCGGAGGCTCGCGAGTCCCCTCGCGCCTCCATGGGCTCCCCCAACTCGCCACCGTCTGTCGCGTCCGCCGTCACAGGCCGCTCCTCCTGCACATCCATCACCAGAGGCGCGGGATCAAGCCTCCCCTCCTCCGCTCCACAGGGCTCCTCGTGAACTCGCCCTCCCGACCCCGAGGAGAGCGCCCTCTCTCTGCCGCCGCCGGGGCCGCCGGCGCGCCCGCCGTCTTTTCCGACGCCCTCAGCCTTCTTGAGCGGCGATCGGTCGCGATGGCCGCGAAAGCGACGCACCGTCCCTCGCGCAGCATCGCCGTCCTCGTCGTCGCTCTCGGCATCCGCCGTGTCAGAGTCCCCCCGATATTGGACGAGCTGATGCAATCCCCGAACGCTCTGCTCCAGTTGGAAGGCACGATCTGGCGAGCGGCGCTGCTGTCGCTGAAGCCGCCGTAGCTGCTGTTGCTGCCCGCGCTGGAGCCACGGGCGGCCCTGGCACCCCTGCGCCTCGACATCCGCCCCCAACGCCGCCTCCAGGCCTGCAGACCCACCGCCATACGCCTCCACCAACTGCATTTTTTGCTGTTGCTGCCACCTCTGCTGCAACTGCTGCTGCTGACCGTCTAAGTCCTGGGCTGGATCAGGCCCTTGCCTTTCAAACGCTAACGGCCGCTCCCAGCCTTGCAGCTGTTGCTGCTGCTGCTGCTTTAGCTGGTCATGCCATCCGGCCTGACTCTCGAGGAGACCAGCCGACCACACCCCCCCGTTTTCAGGGTTTCCCCCTCCAGCAGCCTCCTCTCCTTCCATCCCGGGCAAGGGCCGCACGTCCTCCACGTCCTCCAGGACCTCCCGAACCGCAGCGGCAGCCAACGCGGCCGCAGCCGCCAACGGAGAGGCGCTCTCGACACGGATCGCATCCTGAAGGCACTCACGCTCTCCAAGCCTCTCTGTTTTCTCCAACTTCTGCTGCTGTTTCTGGACTATAGGCTTCTTCTGGGGCTCCCCCATTGACTGGCATAGACCCCCCTGTTCAGAGGCCTCTTCTGCACCCCTCTCCAACATCCTGGGGAGTCCAAAGCCCCCCCGCCGCTCCAACAACTCACTGCTATGAAGGCTCTCCTTCCCTGCATTCGCCTCCAGCACAGAGGCTACCCGCAGCCCAGGCTTCAAAGGCTCCATCAGGCCTGGACTAGGGGGGTTTCCTTCCCCCTCCGATTGCCGGGGAACCCCCGGTCCCTGGGGGCCCGGCTCGGCACCCCCAGAAACCCAAGAGTCTCCCACAGCCCTTCCCCCCTTATGGGGGGCGGCTGCTTCGCTAGAAAACCCTTTTAAAGAACGTTTGGTTTCAACCTTACCAGGAGCTCAAACTGCACACAGCCTGCACCATCGAATGGTAAGGTTAGGGTTAGGGTTAGGGTTAGGGTTAGGGTTAGGGTTAGGGTTAGGGTTAGGGTTAGGGTTAGGGTTAGGGTTAGGGTTAGGGTTAGGGTTAGGGTTAGGGTTAGGGTTAGGGTTAGGGTTAGGGTTAGGGTTAGGGTTAGGGTTAGGGTTA